>JAVFBZ010080699.1:1542-13768 GCA_032466195.1 Katharina tunicata | reverse complement strand
TTGAAATTGACATTTGACTATACCGACATTGTTGCTTGGTCCAATTTCTATTGTTTTCTATGTTAAAAACCTTGCATAAACAGACATTTTGTCTTAACCGACAACTCGCCTCGGTCTTGTGATATGTTGGTTTACACAATTAAGTTTCACTGTAAAAGAAAACTCCCCTTAACATCTCTGGCAATGAAAAAGAACAGGTACACACCTGGATGTCACAATAAATCCGTTTCCGCGAATCACTCTCTAGTTTCTCTGGATTAGTTGCAAAGCGTATGACATTAAGTTGAAAACATATTTTTTTTTTTTTACCAAGCAAACATAAATTTTTTTTGGTAACCTGTAATATTTAAGAACAAGAAGTTTTCATAAAGTACCTCTTACCTAGATTCATCTGGTAGAACCAACACTTTTTTCTCGATGTCATCAATCTCCAAAAGGACAATGTAACACTGGAAAGAAATTCAAATTTGTTAAGTGAATAAATAGCTTCAGTTGCAATTTTAAGGCATGAATAGGCAAGGCTCTTAGCAAGAAGAAACGCTTATTTAACTATAATGATGACAATGCCTACTTCTGACAGTGCCAATCTATCATGCCTAAGTGTACTGGACTTAATTGGTGTTTAACCCTGAGCTCAAGGGTATTAAGCTTATTTGAGAGCACTGTATTCCAGCAGTAAATAACTCTTATCACAACCATAAAATGTGGAGTCACTTTAGTGTTTTTGCTGTTGGAAAGAATGTTCCTCCAGTGCTAAGTAGGACAGCATGAATATAATCTGGAAACATACCGCCCTCAGCCAGAGCTGAATTGATACATTAGAGGTGAATTGATACATGGTCAACGGCACTGGCAGCAAAGGCGAAATTCTCAGGAAACAGAACAGAACGTCACAACAAATACGCTTCCTGATAATCCTTAGGTCACATTGGCACACGGGTGTTAGCTAACCAATCAGATAGAAAGCCGACTTTTTTTTTTTTATCTAATTAGAAAAAACTGTACTGTAGCTTTTTAATCTATTGCAATGCTTGATAATCGTCATTCAAAGTGAAATCACTCTACTAACCAGACCAGGGCTAGGTGGCTTGCCGCTTAGATGGTCAAGATCGACCCCAGATAATTTTTAGCCAATCAGAATGCAGCTTTTGTGAAGGATATGGGTACATGTAGCTTCTGTTTCTGGTCTGATGGCACGTTATTCCTTTCCCCAAATCTGTACTTTTTAAGAATTTTTGGGGGCGCATTTTGATTTGTTTGTTTGATTGGTGTTACTCAAGGGCGCATTTTGAGAAATAAATTTGGCACTGGCATTATACACATTGAAGACGTGCTGAGGGAGAATTTTAACCAGCCTTAGACGTGCCAATGCTGATCTGTGCAGCAGGCCTCACACTGAAGGTTGAGGCATCTCTTCGGGTATTGGGAGTTTAACATGTCTGATTTCCTTAGTTGTCAATTTTACTTTCGACTAGGTATTGTAAAGGTATGGTGCACTGATTAAAATTGCGGTATATATCTATACAGCAATTGTCACTTGTTGACCACATTCTCTGTATAATGGTACATGTATGTGTTAAGCGTACATTTTCTCTTCCTTTAACGAAGCTTGTCTAGAAGAGATGTGCCAGTTCGGTTTTACAATATACACAAACATATATCATCACTTAGTGTTAGCCTAACAAGTGAAGGAAACCAACAGCAAAACCTACATCAATCGAAAAATGATAGCACCCTTACATGTACATGTAATTCACAGAGCAGCAGCGTTATGGAAGCTACCATTATTACACCGTATTTGTGTACAATACATGTGTTTCTACCCACCTTTTCTATATCCATAAGGAGTTGTCTGAATTTGCGAAGCTCCCTACTGACACACTTTGTCTGGCCCTCGGGTTCATCAGAGGGTACCATCAGTGGTTTGAGGTCAATGATCTGACGGGGATTATGTACACTGGAGGATGTGAGACGACCCAGGGAGCCTTCAAACTGAGCTGAAAGATAGAGAGATTAAATGTTTAGTCATTTTATTGATAATATCAGGTGTATTTCACTTATGGGACAACTGTGTATTGGGTGATTGATTGGTGTTAAACGCTGGATCAAGGGTACCCTAAATCACCTAAAATTTCGACCATGAAGTTAATACTTTGGAAGCTATTTTTAAGACTTTAAAATAATGTCTGGGAGTCAAACAACAGTTTTACAGCACAGAGCTTCTGGATTTTACAATAAACTTAAATTTGTTTGTTTACATGCTATAATACTTCCACAACTTGCAAAAAGGTGAGCATTATGCATGGTTGAAATTATAGGTGATTTACAGTATTTCACTTATATGAGGGCGGTGTATTCTAACAGAGGACAGCGGTTCTATCACAACCAAAATGTGAAGCCACTTATGAGTTATTGCTGTTGGAAAGATAATGTTCCTCCAGTGCTAAGTATGACAGCATGAATAAAATGGGGAAACATACTGCCCTTAGACAGAGGGCACTGTGCATCGGCAGTTCATAGTGGTAAAACAAGTTAAACCTTGTAAAAGTGAAATCTTAGAATACAAAAAGGATTTCTGGCCATGTAAAAGGTCACAGTGCACCCAGATTTCTAATTTCATCTTCATACTTCATAGTGGGTGTATTTAATTTTGTTTGATAGGGGTTTTGCGCCATTCTAAAAGTTATTTCACTCACATCCGGATGTGTTAAAAAATTGGGTGATCAGCGACACTGGCAACAGATAAAGACATCACATGACATGGACAGGACCCCACAACAAATCCACTTCCTGAGATCCGTTAGCTTAGTAAAGCACCAAAGTGGAAAAGCTTAGGTGTATTAAAACCTCAAGATCAGATACTATCTAGCAAGAGGCTATGTTCATAGAGAGACTGATCTCTCTCCATAACCCAATTAAAATTCATCATTTCTTGAGGTTTTTGGAACAGTTCACTATTCAATATTTTGTGGCGTACATTTTGTACATTAAACTACTTATATCATTATGTGACACACACAATGTGATCGTGTCTGACAGTTGTGACAATTCTGTTTTCTAGAGGTGTACACCAAGCTCATCTTACTTTTATGTTCAAAATAGGAATTAAATGGTTAAAATTATACAAAATTCTGAAGGTTGTAGTAGATTAGATTATTTGAAGGCAGCCTACTTCACTCATATTATGGCCTGCCTGTCAAATGGGTGAAGGATACCATCTTAATTTAACTGGCAGCATACAAGGTTTATCTAATTTTTTGATTGGTGGTTAAGTCACGCATGATGACCACACAATATAAAAACATAACAAACAAATCAGATTCCTGATACCCATTCACTCGGAGAGCACCAGCACTCAGTACACTTTAATCCAAACACTCGTTGTTATAAATATAGTGTCATATACCCTAAATCCTCAACAAATTCGACCTCTAAGGGCACAAACTTTAAGCAATGTAATGAATGTTTAAGTGTGAATTTGGAACAAACTTTTTGGGGTAATTAAACATGTTAAAAGTCTAAACTTTATTAAAATTTCAAAACTGCATGTCTACACTTATGACCCTTTGCATAAAATGTAGTTTTATAACTTGTAAAGGGGGTCGAATTTGTTGAGCATTTAGGGTTGTTTAATTTCTGAATTGAGAAATTGAAAGTTCTTTATTGGCATTACAAAACCTGGACACAAACAAGATTTGATATGATTTTTCTTTCTCAATTTAATTCTTAACATGAATTGTGAAGTAAAAAACCAAGATCAGATACTATCTAGCAAGAGGCTATGTTCATAGAGAGACTTATCTCACTCCATAACCCAATTGAAAGTCATCATTTCTTGAGGTTTTCACACAGTCCACTTCAATATTTTGTCGTGTCTATTTAGTACATTAAACTACTTATAGCATTATGTGACACACACAATGTGATCATGTCCGACAATTTAGTTTTGTATTTTTTTTTTTACATCTTACTTTTGTGTTAATCAAAAACAGTGATAGTGTGTTTAATTCTGGACTTACACCATACTGAAGGTATTTTCACTTATACAATTGTGAACATCACAATTGAGGAAGGAAATCACAACAACAAACGGGATATCAGAAGACTTAAAACAAAACAAAACCAGCCTTCTACAGGCCTGTGCTGTTACATGTAGGATGAACAGTTGAATGGTTGTTCGTCCCGAGTTGTCCAAATTAATTTTTTCAGAGACGTCATTCCACCGAAAGAATAAAATTTGCAATGTTCGACCACCATCGACACCTTCAAAAGGACGACAAGCCAGGATACAAACAAGATTTGATATCTTTTTTTGTTAATTTAATTAGATTCTACAGTATGGATATCATTAGGTATCAACCTGTAAACTCTGCAATTGCAATATGCACTTATATTTTTGACGGAAATGAAACTTCAATGTGTGTGTTTTGATTTGTAGGATTTGAAGAACTCCAAACTTTATAAATAAAATTCTTTTATCTCCAAAATTTCCCGACTGTGTCTGCAGGCATGCCGGTACTGCTACCTAAGGAGTAACTAATGATCAACTCTCAGCTACCTGTCTCTTTCAATTGCTAAAACATTTACTGTGCGATATAAAGGTTGTATATTGTGAAGTAAGAGACCAAGATCAGATACTATCTAGCAAGAGGCTATGTTCATAGAGAGACTGATCTCACTCCATAACCCAATTGAAAGTCATCATTTCTTGAGGTTTTTGGAACTGTTCACTTCCATATTTTGTGGTGTACATCAAGTACATTAAGCTACTTATAGCATTATGCCACACACAATGTGATCATGTCTGACAATTGCGACAAATTAGTTTCAGGTGGTGTACAAGATCATCTTACTTTCATACCCTAATTCTTCAACCATTTCCCCCATCTGAGTGTGTTTAGTTGAATAGGTAACATGAAATTAGACCACAAGCAAATTTGGGAAATAATTAATTTATTATTATAGCCTACTGCATAACTTATTAATTAGCCTCTGTGTCTGAGACTAAACAAGTTAGACTGACCGAAAGTCTTTATGTTGCAAAAATCTCAGGGGGTGAAAAAGTTAAAGAATTAGGGTAATCAAAAACCGTTATGAATATGTTTCCTTCTGGATTTACACCATATGAAAGTTTATTTCACTTAATCAACTGCTAACAGTACAATTGAGGACGGAAACCATGACACTGGTGCCAAACAGGATATCAGAGGACTTAAAACAAGAAGACAACAAAATCAGGCTACTATCTCCTTAAATCTCAGAGAGAATGAAAAGTTCCAACCAAACACCTGCAAGAGGCCAGGCAATATAGTTGTGTCAAAAACAGGGGAAAAGGATGATTTTAATGGAAACAGACTTTCAAAATAGGAGTTAAAAGGTAAAATTATAATAAATTCTGAAGGTTATATTAGATTAGATTATATATAGGCTATTTCATTTATATTATTCACTAATATTTATTTGCCCATTCACTTGGAGAGAAACAGGAAACTCCTATCCATACTCAAGCTGTTATAAAAGGTCACAAATCACTATTAATGCAACGAGAAATATAGTGTTACACAGTTCAATTTCTAAATTGTTTAAGAGAAATTCATGTGAAAGTTCTTTTAATGGCATTACCAAAGCCTGGATACAGATGATTTGATATCTTTTTTTTTTTTTTAAATTTAATTCTTAACATGAAGTAAGAGACCAAGATCAGATACTATCTAGCAAGAGGCTATGTTCATAGAGAGACTAATCTCACTCCATAACCCAATTGAAAGTCATCATTTCTTGGTGTTTCACTCTGGTCATAAAATTATTAAATTCATAAAGATTCAATTAATTTAAGTTTTCATGATAGTTGAAAGTATAGTCCAAGAATCAATGATGTGCATGATGACAATCTACCACATGGTATGAACTATCTAAGAATGTTTATGAGAGATCAGGAACAATATAAACTGTATATGTTATTGAATCAAATTAAGATATATAAAATGAAGTTTTATGGCTTTAGGAATTGTAGGTTCTTGTGCATGTATTACTCGAATGGAAATTCCTGGCCAATCAGACGTGAGCCTTGTAGCTCTATCGGTATTAAAGGGCGCTGGCCCTGCTAGCCAAGAGTCCCAGGTTCCAATCCTGATGGAGGCATGCAACATTTCTTTCTCTACATTTATGCATATAATAAATTGTGTTTTATTTACTTAATAAGGTAAATGGATCATTCTGGAGTGTTTTATAGAATGTCACTCTTATGAAGGCAAGCTGTCGCAATGAGTTCCGGTAACGACCCGCCAAGCCACTGGCAAACAAACAAACAAAGACAAAACAGGACATGGACAATATGTATGAAAGGACAAATTGGCTTCCTCAAGTCCCTTAGCTGAGATAGCACCAGGCCTTGGGAACCTATCACCAAACACCTGTCACAGTGAAAAGTTATTACTTTATAAATGGTATAAAATTGAGGGAAGATCGGAGACTCTGAGTATATGTCATTTTTTTGTTAAAAACCTTTTAGTTGGCTTTTGAAAGTAGCTTTTGTTTTGCTAGCTTGAAGTTCAAAGTCATACTAAAGGTGTTTTGCCAAATTGACAGTACATCAGCACTATGGATTACCCGTGACACAAACCTTAGAGAACACTGTTTAGTTTGTAAAACCACCAAGATCAGATACTATCTAGCAAGAGGCTATGTGCATAGAGAGACTGATCTCACTCCATAACCCAACAAAAATACATCATTTCTTGAGGTTTGTACTCTAATGGATTATTAACTTGGAAAGTTTCATGTTTCGAAGTGTAACTTTTCACAAATGAAGTGCTCCTGATCAATAAACTTTAAATAAATTATTTCAGTAAATAACATACCTGGTCTATAAGATTTGGCCTCAATTTTAGCTAAGGCAGGTAATACTAGCGTAGGATCCTCTTCATTTGTTCCTATTCCCATCTTTTTCTCTCTTGCTATCCTTTCTCGAACTTTTTTCTTAAGAGAAAAATTCTACAAAGCAAGAAAATACAACAAGTTTAAGTAGGGGGAACAGAAACCAGTGTTTTACTTGGATACTGGGCTCAGAATAATGGGTTTAGAAAAAATAATATTTTCACACAAAAGAAAAGGAATGTCATACAAAGACTACATGTATCTCTAGTCGCGATTAGAACTTGTCTACGGGTACACCATTGTAAAAAGTCTTTCAAGATGCCTTTAAAGCTTGTGTAAATTTTAAATACCTTATAAATCTGCATATAGATCTACCAGGTACTAATGTAAGTTTAATCTTTTCAAGTGTTTAAGAAGCTTATTTTCACCCAAAGCAGTCTTGAAACAAGGAGTGATCCACTTAATAATGACCAATGAAAAAAAAAAAGAGGGCTTAATACTTCTTTCAAAATCTTTCAATTCTTACAGTATAATAGAAATCATCCAGATATGGATTGTCAGTCTGTAACTGTAACAGCTGTATCTTTATTATCCAATCCTTTTCCTTCTTTGTCATTATTCCAGCATATTCATCCACTTCTCTGTTATCTATCGTACCATTGGTTGGAGGTGGTCGATTCATCGGAGGGTGATGCAAGGACCTGCAATACCAAATCATGTTCAATTATGGATTTGTTGATTAACACTTTAGTAACAAATCGGCATAAAATGGAAGTATACTTAAGGCTATTTCAACATATCACAGTGTTCCAGACCAATTGGCCAAGGAAAATAAACATCATTGGTAAGAAGAAAAAAAAAAAAAAAGTAATAAAAAAGGATGCTTCAAAAATTCAGTTGCCTTTTGCCCCAAAGCTGAGAGACATACAATTATGTTATTATGCAAATTTAGTTTTATTGCAATTATACTGATCAATATTAATTTCTGTTTGAGCTTGCTATAAAGCTTTTCCGCATAGTTTTCTGTTGTTATTTTTCTGATTTTAACTAGAACATATGTAGGCAGAAGGCCCATTGACAGACCAATCTAAAGTTTAACACAACGATGCACGATTTAAGATTTCTTATTTTTGCAGTGTAGAACATCAGGACACTCAAAGCTCTTGCCAACCACCCATATGAGTGGACTAAAGATTGTATGCATACATACCTATTTAACAGCTGGAACTGCTGATGTTGCTGCATTCCTCTGGTCCTTGCTAAATGAGAAGGGTCACTATATGGCATTGGGAATGGAATTCTATGAAAAATAAAAAAAAAGACCAGTGTAAAACATGTGTAATATTGCTATACAACCCAACAAAACTAATAGCAAACTAATTTTAATTTTTGAAAAAGCATACGTTCCATAATAACTAGGAAAAAACAAAACAAACTCAAACAGGCACTCACAAAAAGTTGCATTGACCGAAGTTGAGATTTATATAACTTTTTATGAGTAATTGGCCACTACATGACTTGCCATATGGCCCTATGTCCCTTTTAGTACATTCTTCGTTCTATTTGCTTTGATGGTTTTGTATTGAAAAATAATTTTCTCTCTCCAGTAGTTATGTAACTCAAGAACGTTGGAAAAAAAAAAAGACAGAAAAAAAAATAAGAAGAATTTGAAATCAGGTAACCTATTGACATGTATCAAGGAATTAGTTAGAATTGGGAGGCTATTGCTTTCAACGCATTTACATGTAAGCAAAGCAAGATACCTGAACAAAAATAAATTCTTAACAAGTGAAAAGAACTGCTGCAAAAATCTGCAATAACTGTTAAACAGTATTAAAACTTTGACACAAACTTTGTTCTGGGGGACAAACTACCTAGTAATATATCACTTCCCAATCAAATAAAACGAACCTGGGTTGTGATACTGGGCTTCCATAGATGCTGGGCATTCCCGGACTACCATAAGGCATACCGTGACCACCTCGTCCCATTGAGTGAGGCAAACCATTAGGCATTCCTGCTATAACCTGGTTGGGAGTTGCTGCACGACTGCCTGAGTAAACAAACAAGAAGTACAACTAGCACAATATTGATGTAGCAGATTCTAGTTCTGACAACTTTGCAGGCTGAGACGGACATGTAACAAACCCCACTAAAATGGACAGTTTTGTTTGCTGATCAGGGTTTTACGCCGTCACTTCGAGTCTAAGCTGTGTTGGAAAAATACAATGTTCTTCCACTGTTTAGTATAGCAGCTCAAATGTAACTCAAAAACTTCTGCCCTTAGCCAGAGAACTGTATGTAAATAAACTAGCAAAGGGAATATAAAATAAAATCTATTTACTGATTCTAACAACATATAAATTTTGAAGCACTTAAATAACATTTTCTTTTTTATTCTGTATAACTTTCTCTAAATGGTAGCGTCTTTTGTCTATTGAATGCAGCATCCGTAAGAGCTGGGGAAAGGGAGATAATCTGTCAAAACAGGGGCTCACTGTTTAACTGTTCAAGAAGTAATGCTTGAGCTATGGAAGCTATACCCAGTTTTTCTGAAAGAACACACATGATTAAACAATTGTTCATTTAAGCTACATTTTAAGATATACAGCTGTATGTGTTGGACATTGATAATGGCATTACAAAAAATAAAAAATAAAAATAAAACTACCGAAAAGGATTTTG
The DNA here is from genome assembly GCA_032466195.1 of Katharina tunicata. Classification (NCBI taxonomy): domain Eukaryota; kingdom Metazoa; phylum Mollusca; class Polyplacophora; order Chitonida; family Mopaliidae; genus Katharina; species Katharina tunicata. The sequence goes on along the minus strand of JAVFBZ010080699.1, from coordinate 4,207 downwards.
ATTTCTGGATTTTTTCAATTACTAATTATACTATAATATTTAAATTATCTTTAAATTAATCAATCTCATATGAACAAAAGGCTGATAATAAATTCAGAAACTTTCACCACATTCAAATATTTTAAAGAAATATTAAGTGTATCCAAATAAATAACAAGCTACTCAATTTAAAAAAAATAAAGATTTGGTTTTATGTTAAGGTGAACAAATTCTAAAGCTTAAAGTCACAAATGCACCCAAAATTTGATTTTTTTTTTAAGAGGGCTGGCCATATTTGCTCACAATGACTTTGATCCAGTCGCGGTGTATGACCTTGTTTGTTACGAGCCAACATTTTTAATCTTGTAAGGTGTGTGGCTAACACGGTTAACTAGGACTGACGTCGGTACATCAAAGTGTGTCTGAGCTGTGACACATTTCCAATTAAAAATTCTGGCAGAATTTTGAGATTTGTTTAATTACACCAGGCTTTTAGGCTACCTTTACCTTCAAATCTGGGGGTAGAATTAACGGAATAACTCTAACTTATACTTTTTGATGAAAATATATATAATTCATGTGATTATATGAAAACCCAAAATACAGAATATTTGGGCGCGTTTGTGACTTTAAGAAGCAAGATCAAAATTCGTTAAGATTAGATTGTGTAAGAGTTTGATAGAAAGAAAGTCTATAATACAGATTATCTACTTCATGAAGAGATCAAACAATGGCCACAGTTAGATGTTAGTTCAACTCGGTGGCCTTGATCAAGTAAATAAATTAGTTTGAGTGTCTACTCTTTAATGATGCAATTAAACACAGGGTGTTGCAGCTTATTTAATACCATACTCAAGGTCATTTCACTTATAAACCCCCTTTGCGTTGCATGTGTATGGTGGAAAACCACGACTCGAACAAATACGAGTACGTTGCTCGGGACTCGGCCGTCTACTGCTAAATCGGACCATGGTAGGAGTAATAACCCACAAGTAAACTGTTGAGAGGATTATCACTTCCACCGTTCACTAGAATAATAATTATCTGATCATTATTTTTAATAACGAATAATAGATCTGATCTACAGTGGAGTACCAAGCAAGAAAGAAACAATTCGTTTTTCTAAGCCTTGATAGCGTTAAATTACAAGACTATTTATTTGGTTTGTTTGTTTGTTTGATTGGTGTTTAACGTCGTACTCCAGACTATTTCACCTATAAGACGACTTTTTATTACTTATTAATTTGCTGTGCCGGTGTATGGTGGAAAACCGGAAAGAAAACTCGTCAAAACCACCCTGCGAACTCCCCAGCCACCAGAGAACTTCCCTTATATACCTAAGGCCCACAGGGGGGATCAACCCTATTCCGGGTACAGTGAAGGGGGTTCCGTAGTCTCAACCACGGAGACTGTTGATTTGGAAGCGAAAACTACTTTGTCCCTTGTTTGCAGAAAAAACACAAAAAACAGGCACACCAGGAGATCGTTTTGAGAACACAAAACACATAGTAGTTAATCTTTTCAAGCATATTTTTGACAATCCTTATTTTGAAAAATACAAATGGCCTGTTATCGTCTTACAAAATTGATTGATTATTTTAGGCCGTGGTCAAGGGAATTTCATTTATATGACGGCGCTGTATTCCAACAGTAGACAGCGACGCTTAACAAAACCACAAAATGTGCTGCCACTTTAGTGTTTTTTCTGTTGGAAAGATAATGTTCCTCCAGTGGTAACTGTGACAGCATGAATATAATCTGGAAACATACTGCCCTTTGTCAGAGGTCTCTTCTTATATACAAAATTTCAATAGTAGTAAATAATCAGCACGGTACAGTTTCTTGTGCAAAACAGAAGCAGAATTTCAGTTGGTCAAATTTTCTTAAAATAATACAATGAATCAAATATTTTATTATATGGTTAAATAAGGTTTGTTTATAAGTTATGGCTCGTAATTTATATTTGTGTCTGGCTGCTTACCTAAAATATTTGAATTTTACATACATATAGATACTATACGGTAAAACCGCTAATTCAATCAGTTTAATTTTTCTCCAGTATCAACCGGCCCACATATTCAGTTTAACAGTGTTAACCATTTGGTGGGTTACATTTTTATCAAAATCTACCAGAAATAAGCAGAAATCTAATTTAATCGGATGAAATTGACAAAATATGAATTTTCCAGAAATTATGTTGGGTTAAATCACTGTTAAATTTCATGGAAAAATAAATAAGAAACTTAAACTAGATTAAGTGCAAATTCAAAAACTAGGAAAGCAATAAAGAATTGCAATTCAAAGGAGTTAAATTCAAAGGCAGTCAAATGCAAAATAAGCCAAAACTCTGAAACACATACCAATAACTCCTAGAGAAAAGTTGAGATTAAGAGCTTGGGTGATGGGTGTGGATAAAAGTGGCTGGAGGGTAGGGGAGGAAGGGATGGGGTAATTAACAATAGGTGAAGGGGAGACTGAACGCCCTGAAAATAAGGGAGAGAATAATAAATGAACATGCAGTGAAGAATGGTGTCTGAATATTGCAGTTACATATAATCACAACATGCTATAGATAAAGACATTCAAATCTGATGTCAGAATAAATATGTATGTTACACAAGGTCCGGACACATTTGTTAGCTTGAAGGTTAAGCACCATACTTTCCATTATTGCTGTTTATTTCAC
>JAVFBZ010080588.1:0-26313 GCA_032466195.1 Katharina tunicata | reverse complement strand
CGCCACATATTTATCTTCACAATTTACATGTTACATGTATTGCCTTTTCTCGAGATGCGCCTTTAGGTTATCCAGAAGAACTCGAGATTCAGGTCTGTCTAGAAACTTGTCTCTAAGAATTGATCTAGAACATGAGATAATTTATCAACTTTAATTAGCCAATATCCCTGTTCCAGTGTCATTACTTTTGACAAAAATATATATATTATATTCCATCTGTCGTTACAATAGGTTCGTCAGACGTTCCCATATATTTGTTCGAGGATGAGGACTGGTCTGGTGTTAAAGTTGGCAAGGAGAGAGCCTTTCCTTCCCCAGTGTTCCACTCGGACAAGATACCGTCAGACTCCAAGGAGTGGGTGGCCAGATTGTTCAGGGGTGAGATCCCACCCTCTGAGATACCACGCCAACAACCGTCCTCCATTAAACTTTACCTGTGTTCGGGAACAGGTAATTCAGCAGTTTATTAGTTCACTAAAATGTTTGAATCCCCATAATCCAATAAACAATTACCTACAAAAAAATGTATAACCAATATTTATAACTTTTTCGACCACTTAAATGAAAAGAAAACATTTTTACGTGTGTTAAAACCTTTACAGAGAGGATCCTCCAGCGTGTGTCCTATATAACAAGCAACTACACTTTTTATATTCACGCTTAGCTATTTGATCTATAAAGACAAAAATGAATACGCTTACATTCCAGTTAATATGACAAGAACCTATTTTTCAGATATGGAAGTAGAACGGGCCATCATCCACGACGAGTTAGTGCCCTTGTTACAAGATTATTGTCAAGACTCGTACGGACTGTCTTTTCAGGTAAAATTGACACAGGTCTATTTTATTTTTTTGTTTACTTTGAGCTTTCATGCTTATTTTACTAGGATGGCGACATCTAGTGGGGTAGATCGCTGTGCCATGGTTGTTCATAAGGCAAAGGGCATATCAGGAAGTCTAATTAGTGTACGTAGTGTCTGGGTTTTCCTCCTGGGCTTGTGTCCGTATGTTGTCAGTGGCGTTGAATGTCAATTAAACATTCTGTAACGTAATGTACTAAAAGCTAAGTACGTAACACATTTCTCGCACGCCATTAACGAAATACAACAACCAGAAATAGTACAACCACAACAAGCCGAAACGCCACTCGGAAATCTTCGAATGTACTGCGCACATCATCACAATCGTCGCCATTTTGGCTGGAACTTTTTCATAGCATCTGGTTAACTGCCAACATATACACGATTCCGTCTGTTTTGCATTCAGAGCTCAATGTACTCCTAAATTGAGCTTTGCAAATTCTAAAACCATAAGAATTTCGCTCGGTGACGCCTTGTTTGCTTATGTGTTTATTGTGCATACGGCGGTAAATAGGCTTCCGGCGAACAAAATGTAGGATTTTTAGACATATTCATACACCTATCACGGAGGAGCTTACTGATGACACCACAATAAGGAGAAATATCGCCAGGTTTAGCCGATTGTGCCAAACGTCAGAAACAAATCGGATGCCAGTTGTTCCTATATTCAAAGAACTGTAGGACTCTCCCAACAACGACACGCCGCCAGTCTTGGAATACACACATAAGACGCAGTAAACTGTAAAGGTATTTAGGCAATCGGCAAAACCTCGCTTGAATTCTCGTTATTTCACTGTCATCACTAAGCTCGGCCTTAAAAGGTGAATAAATATTATGAAAATCTTACAGGTTGTTCACCAGAAGCCGATTTACCGTCGTATTGACACTGAACACATAATAAAACATACGGCAATCGAGCGAATTTCATATGGCTTTATAGATGCACAATATTTAGTCTAGGAGTAAATTATGTTCTGAATGTAAAACAAATGGAAACGGTGTCAACAAATGGAATCTGTCTACATTGGCAGTTTGACTCTTGGAAAAAGTTCCGGCCAAAATGGCGATGATCGTTTCACGTCCGAGATGATGTGCGCATTACATTTGATGAATTTCGAGTGGGTATCAGGAGTTTTGAAAAGACGACAAAGTGAAATTTATACAAAATGATTGTCTGAATTGAATCAAACGAATAGTATACATTCGTCTGAAATCTCGGTAATAATGACAGGCTGATTCTTACGTCATGAAAAATAGATCAATGGAAAGCTGAATTGTATTAGTGTCAAATTAAACTTAAAGGTAAATCTCCAAAATTATGAAATGTGTACATTTGTAATTTCATGAAAACAACTCGATTAAGTGGAGATGGATGTTAATTATTGGTTGTTCATTTTAATTTTCCAAATTACTGGGGTTTTTTTGTTTTTAAATACCCATTAGATTATTTGATTCGATTAAAATGTAGAGTGATTCACAAATAAGACGACAGCTATGTACAAGCACAATAAATTTAACTGGGTTAATAGTCAAAAACTATTTTATTATTCACCATACTAAACAATATAGATGTGACAAACAATAGATATATATATTTTTAGAAATGTAGAGAAAGAAAATTTGACTTTCCTCCACCTGCATACGAACTCAGGTCTCTGGCTATAGTAAGGCCAGCGCTCTAATCGACTGAGCTACAGAGGCTCACGGCAGAAACGACCAACAATATATAGATATATAAAAATAAGTATGTGACGATAAATAAAATCCCCAAGAGGTTTAAAACTTAAAGCATTTACTACAAATATGTTTGTTCTTTTGAGAGCTATAATCCCAGGTAAAACCTCTCCATCACTTCTGTAATCTTTGAGTCAATTGGTCTTTTCTGGAACTGACTATTTTCATAATGATTTCCGGGTATAGAGACAAAGGAACACTTTGCTGTTACCAAAACGTCACGCTTTTGATTCAAAGTAATACTCATTGCAGAATGAAATAATTATCACTCTATGTCCATATCGATTTTTTCTAAAAGTTTCTTTAGAGGAAAATCTTAAAAATTTGTTTTCAGGAAATAAGGCTAACAATTAAAAACCGGTCAAAAAATGTCTTGTTCGTGACCAAAAAGCATATTAATTGAATAATCCATAAGATCCTTAATTAACGGGAGCGAATGTCGCTGTTACGCGACAGGCAGTAATATACACTTTATGGTATATTGTGTTCATGTCATTTGCTGATAATTGATTAATTACTGAACTTATATTAGCTTGCTGGATCTTAGAATTGTTTCCGATAGTTCAAGCTGCTGATAATTGCCATTATCCGATTAACAGCTTCAGTTCGGATTGCCCTGAAATTAAAAAAGTCATTCCTGTAATCTTTGTGCAAAATGTGCTCTGTTTTAGCTGAGAGAGTAGGTTTTCCTTGACAAATACTAATAGACTCTGTAAGTCTAGTTCGCCTCTACTTGACTTCTGGGTACATGCTTGAAACACTAGCGGTATGTTTTGAATATCCGTCTTTCAGAATGGGTTTTATATTGTTTTAATTTCAGTTATATTACTTGACACGCCAGTTGTCACTTTTTAAAAACTTTCCCATTGATGTTGTTTCTTTATAAAAAAAAAAAGTAAATCTTACATTTTGTTCGTCGGAAGCCTATTTACCATCTTGTATGGACTAGGAGCGCGTAAGAAAACATAGTATAATCGAGCGTATTTCATATGGCTTTAGATGCACAATATTTAGTTTAAGATTAAATTATGTTCTGAATGTAAAACAAATGGAAACTGTGGAATCTGTCTACATTGGCAGTTTGACCCACAAGCTGTGAAAAGGTTCGGACCAAAATAGCAATGATCTTATCACGTCCGAGATGATGAGCGCAGTACATTCGATGACATCCGAGTGGGTTCAACCTATTACTACAACAAACTACTTCCGCAATGCATTGTGTGTAAACCGGGCTCAGCTTTCTGAACTTTTGCTTAGCTTTCGTTTTGTTTATGTAAGTCCAGGTTAAAACCGTTTCCGAACCGTGCCAAAAATGACCTGTTGTATAAAATCTGTCTGAAATCCGCCATCTTTACTCAAATCAACCCCTGGTTTTACCCACAATGCATTACGACAGACAAATGATGACGTGGATATGTTTTGGGACTAATTTAGCCTTACACTTTTACGTATAATTATCCGCGTTAACACTCGCTTTGCAAATGACCCCGTGAGTGTCGTTTGTCGTCCAGGAAGCCAATACGATGCACTGCTCACATAACCTTGGACGTGATACGATCATGGGACGTTTTGGCCGGAGCTTTTTTTTTTTTTGAGCCTGTGGGTAAAACTGCCAATGTAGACAGATCGTTTTAACTGCAGGTCATCATGAAGGCCTTCTCCTAAACTGTGCTTTAGCAGCTTCACTGTACCCGGTTTAAGCTTGAACCCCCTGTCTACCTTAAGTATATACGTGAAGACTTCCGGTGGCTGCGTAGATTGCGATTGTTTTTTACCAGGTTTCTTTCCGGTTTACCGATAGACGCCGGACGTGGAAAGTCATCTTTTTTGTTAAATACTCTAGAGTACATCAATCACATAATATATAAGAATTAACAACGCTTCAAGCTATCTCAAATAACCATCAGTTAAATGCCATCACGTTATTTTTAAGGCTTCCTTGCGAGGTCTTATTTTAAAAATATCTTGGAAACAAAGGTTATGGAAATTAATTTCCTGTTGGTGACCATACATATAAGCAGTTGAATAGTACATAACATAGTATCTGTTGAATAATACATAACATAGTATCTGTTGAATAGTACATAACATAGTAGCTGTTGAATAGTACATAACATAGTATCTGTTGAATAGTACATAACATAGTAGCTGTTGAATAGTACACAACATAGTATTTGTTGAATAGTACATAACATAGTAGCTGTTGAATAGTACATAACATAGTATCTGTTGAATAGTACATAACATAGTATCTGTTGAATAGTACATAACGTAGTATCTGTTGAATAGTACATAACATAGTATCTGTTGAATAGTACATAACATAGTAGCTGTTGAATAGTACATAACTTAGTATCTGTTGAATAGTACATAACATAGTAGCTGTTGCACTACATGTACATGCACTTTGAGAAAAAGAAGGGACGTTGAAAAATTGAACTAAAAATGGGGATTATGACCAAAAATACCAACAATCAGTATAAAATAAGGTTATATTTTCATTCCGCAGATGACAATCACCCTTTTTCTTCGAATACGATCATTACAGAACATTTTTTTTTTTATTTGGAATTTTACCATATGAAATTGTGCACGACAAAAACAATAACCAAGGGCCCAGGGGCCGCTATTATAAAATGGCCTCAAAAGATCATACGATCCAAGATCCCTTAAACAACATTCTGACTGAATTTGGGACAATAAATCAGCACCTTTTCTACCTGGGTTAATGTTCATCGCGTACGGTTAAAGAGATGTTTAACACATATAGCACAGATTCAGCATGTGCGTAACGCTCATATAACAACGGGAGGGCCGCACCGTGGCTCTTTGGTTGAGCGTTGGACTACGGAGTCTCTTCACTGTACCCGGAATAGGTTCGATTCCCCAGTGGACCTTAGGTATAAAAGGGTAGCTTTCTTCTGGCTGCCGGATTTCGCGTAATGGTTTTTCCCGGGTTTCCACCATGAACACCGGCAACGCAAAGTCGTCATATAAGTGAAATAACATTGAGAACAACGTTAAACACCACTCAAATAAATCAAAACAATCACATAACAACGCCAACCCATTGCTTTCCGAACAGAGCTCTCAGTTTATACAATTCAGTTACATAACACATTTGTTGTTTTGAACAGTGTTTTGAAGAATGAATACACAACGGTTCTATTGATGACGTTGTATTAGAAAAGGAAAAAATAAAACAAAGAACACTTCAAAAATAATAAATCAATGACAGGAACGTCCGAATTTGAAATAATTTTACAAATGCGTTTGTAATGTACCTGCCATTTTTTAAAATAGCAGTTTAGCGAAAGTCGGGTTTATTTTGACCAGATTTCTAATAGAAATATATTTTTCATATTTCCATCAGATCGTGGACCTCAGGCTTGGTTTAGATCCCATTCAGTTGGACGACCCCTGGACACGAGACCTGTTTCTGGCGGAGTTGGGCAGATGTCTGGAGACGTCAATCAATCCTAAAATGGTGGTAAGTGTTGGAAACAATGAAGGGATACAAGCATTAAAATGGAGAAAAATAAAAGACTGCCAATCAAGAATTAAAAAAAAAAAGCCGCACCTCAACTTAGTGGTCAAAGCACAAGTTTGCTGACCCATTTCCATGTAGGTGGAAGTACCACGTGAGAGCTTTGGTGAAATATCTGCCTATATGGCCACAGACCACCATTAATTTTGCTTAAGATGTAATGTTAACGTTTGGTTTCGTAGCTCCTTCCCAAACTTTCGTTGGACGAAAACCCCTGGCACATACCTAAATCGGTCCTAGACGAGTACTCGATCAAAAGCTTGACAGGTCATGATGGTTGCAATTTTGAACTACCCGCCCTGGAAGATGATACGGGTCTGACAGCTCAGCTTCAGAATGTAAACAACAGCCGAATCACACGTCGCTCAACAGTCTCCATACATCAAAATGGACCTATTTAGGTTTTAATATCACACTGACCACAAACCTCCACAAACCATATCAATACCAAAAAGTCCACCAAAAATCAATTTGCAAGAGGAGAGAAAAAATAAAGAAGAAAATACATGTTTTATTTTAAGAACTATTTTCGAGTTGTAATAGGTGTCTTATTCCAAATGTGAATATCTATCTCACGCGTATGATAACATATAACGTGATCCGATGTTAAGACGCAGACATTAGCTGAGCCGCGCCATTTTTGAAACGCGTTATAAATAGCTTCTACTGTACCAGTGTGTTTATAATATTGTAAATATGGTTGATAAGTGATGCTCACACTACATAAATGTTATTCGGCTAGTTCTCCAAATAACATTCTCGTCACATTATCAGATTATGGAGCAAGATTTTCGGCCATAGGTCTCACCGGTTTTGGGATGAGGACTAAATAGTTGAGTTATCGACCATACCGGATATGAGGGAAGCTACAGATGGTTACGGAGATAGAGGGGCGTTTTTCAATGACATTTCTTCCTGGTTTTTCGCCGAACGCAGATCGAGAGGAGTTTTCAAAATAAAATTTCTTCCTGGTTTTATATCTCTCCTGGTTTTATATCTCTCCCATTTATATTCAATAATTTTTTTTATATTTATCGGACGGAGAGTGCTCATGACAGTGACAAAGATGGAGCAATCTGTCGCCCCTACGGACGGGATTCATGTCACTGGATTTTAAGAATTTGTTTTAACCTTGCGAGTAAATGAACACCCACATATCATGGAGATTTATTTCCTCTTCAATGTTCGCCCAAACTATTTTATCAAATCGCTGTCAAATATTGTCAAATCGGAAAATGTTCAACTTTTGATAATCGCTGTTGTTGTTGGCATAGCCTAATGCACGATTTAAGATGGTTGCGATCCGTTTTGAAAGTTGTTGTTTTGAACAAAAAAGTGCCATAAATTGTACATACATATTAAGCGGAATTTTCACTTCAGGATTAAGTATAAACAATCCATTTTTGTCATTTTGTTTGTTTTGTTTAATCGAAATATGACAGGAATTGACATTATGGGCCAGTTTTCGTTTTGAAGGCGAGAAACAACAGTTTGCTCAAGCTTTGTACTTTCATTATCCGTCCGATAAATATCAGAAATTATTCAATTGATTAGGAGATATACTTCTGTCACTAGGTATGCAATATCCTCATTAATGCCCGTTCAGCACGACCGGACGTCATACACCAGGGAATAGGCTTCATCGTTAGACATTATGACAAGCTTTTAAGATGTAATCTATAGGCGTTTATACAATTATCACCATACGTCATTGTTTTTACAACTTATGTAATTAGGAATATCTCACTTTGCAAAACTTAAGTTCAAATGACATCTAAAATGTATCTGTTTTTGCCTGTCTTTTTTTATGTTGTCAATATTTGTATTTTTCTTATCATAGTTGAAGTGATTTAATATATTCCAATATCCTCTTTCAGATGAAAAAAATATTCTTGACTCATTATGGACTGTCATGCTACTTGTATAATTGACATTGCTCCAAACAACAACAACGTTTTTAGGGAACTACTGTTGTCTTACTTTGTATAAATCACACGCGTGCTTGTTTGACGTTCCCCTTAATCCGTCCTCTTGTTGTCCGATAAATTCATTCTGGTTGGATCAATCAGAGGGAATCCGTAGTAACGACAAAAAGCTATGCCTGATCAATCAACACATTCTGCGATTGTGACAACAAAGTGTTGCTGGTTATTTAAGGGCAGTGTGGGCAGTCCAGCTGATATTAATCGTGACTGTCAATTTTCCAAATCACTTGCCGGAAGTTGAGGACAATAACCTCGCACGACATTGACTATTTTGTAACATTGTAACCGGAAACTGACAACAAACTAAAAACAAATACACGTCAATGGTGAAGTGCTTAACAGTTTGCAGTTGGTAATCGTGAATTCACGCTGCAATAAGGTTCACTTCTTTCAATGGCATTGGAGACACATACAAACACCTAGACCCCCTCCCACTGAGAACTAAGGAGCACATGGCCTCTAGCAAGTACCAACATTCAAAATCAGCCATTTCCGATCACCTCAGAGCCTACCCCAGTCATATCATAGACTGGGAAGACATGAAGCCTATTAAAACTAACCTGACTAATCAGACAACCAGAAAACTTATGGAAGCAATTCAAATACGCAGAAAAAAGCCAGAAATTAACCGTGATCAGGGCTTCTTCATCTCAACTGCATTTTCAGACTTAATCTCAAGAGACAATTAATACCCCCATGTTGTTATTATTGATGGCTTCAATGATATCCTAATCCTCTGTCTATGCACCATTTAACGATTCAACGTAGCAATAAATGAATACAATAAATTGGTTTCCAAAGTGCCTCCACATAGCCGAGTACTGCGTGCAGTGGTTATTATGATTTACTGTAACATACTAGAACAAATCTTTAATTTTTTTTATGGCAAATGCCTTTGACAGAAACAATTAAAAAAAAAAAAAATCTTTAATTTATATATCTTATTCTTAACAGGCTGTTTTGGGTATGAAAAACGGAAATCAAATCCTTCCCAGTCAAATAAAAAAAAAGACCTTCCTGTCGGTTCGCGCAGCCCTGAAGGAAACCGGAAGTGATACGGCCATCTTGGATACCTGGTATCAGCTTGATACCAATGCTGTACCTCATCAGTACGTCCTTCAGAAGTTTTTAACCGTTAGAGGTGAGTAATAAACCTGCCAGAATAACAAAATAACTTTGAGGTACTTGTGAAAGTCGGTTCAAAACAGTTTTTTTTGTTATCATGGTGAATATATTGTTTTATATACAGGTAACTCTAAATGTAGGCGCTAAACACAAACAGCATCTCTCAAATATAGAAAGACGTAAACCGCGGAGCTTTACTGCGATATTCCTGCATGTTTCTGCTCCATATAGATTTATTTTCAAGGTTGCTACGTGTGTAAATGAGTTTTGTAACTTCAAAAATATCTAATTAAATTCAATTGGCACTTCTCTCGATCGCATCATTTAATAATAATTTCAAACTATTGGGATACTTCGGGGGTCATAGATTAAAGGTAGTCGGCCTAGATGATTTAATTATATAATACTAAAAGGAAAACCAAATTCTTATTTTTTTTACTACAGGATGTCGGGTGAATTGGAAAGAGCAAGCAGACGAGTTACTAAAATCCCTCACAGTCGGCATTAACAATGCCATTGACAAGAAGCTAGTACCTCAGAAAGAGGCCGAGTCGCTGACACACTCTCGTAAGTAACCCAGTTTAAAACGCCTATACAATGTGAAAAGGTACAAATTTGAACTGATTGTTCTGAGAAGTGCCACCTTTGTTCCCTCTCATTAACTTAGTTAGAAAGTGAGATCCGAGTCTATATAGGGCTAAAGTTGTGATTATAAAGTCAGTGTCATCATACATAAAAACAGACATGTGGATCCAAACTTTCGTTAAGCAGCCTTGCCAGGGATGCAATGTGTGACAACTTTAATATTCATTTCCCTTTCTTTTCACAGGAAATTTTTAGTAAACTATTTTAAGGGCAAATGTTTTAAAAGACAATTAGTGTCGGTCGTATCCATGTATCTAAACAGTGTATGTTCAGTGCTTTCGCTGACTGATCAATACCGTGGACCAATGACACGCGTCATTTCACCGGCTCCGCCGAGCCGAAATAAGTTGGAATCGGATATTCATGTTCTTAATGAGTCATTGATTATCCGCGCTCTGAGCAAATTATATTCTTTTAAAAATTGTTAAAGTTCATCTTCGTGCATTTCTTCGTTAATTCTGTATTTTATGAAACTTTTTCTTCCAGTTATCAGTGCCGAGGTTACCACTGGATTGCACTCTGTTAACGTCGAAGATGGTAGTTTCGCCTATGTTAGATTTCTCAGTGACAAAATGAAGGACCTGGTTTCCCCACAGGCATTATCCTACCTGGACGAAGACTCAGTCACTGGACAGATCAACAAAGAAGCCTTCCAAACAATAACGAACATCTGTGGAAGTCTCATTCGTGAGGCTTTCTCAGAAACAGACAACCTGGAGACTTCGGCCGTTTCCTGGAAGACACTCGCTGCCTCCACAGATGATAAATCAAAACAGATATACTGTACACGCTTTAGTCAGTATTTTTACAAGGTCGGTCGGAGACTAACAGACAAAGCGTGTCAGGAGAGACTGCAGGTCAAACAGGAATCTCTCGTGGAGGAAGTTGCAGATCATTGGCGTTTTTCCGGTGAGGTTTCTGACGGGACACAAATTAGAGAGGATATAGGTCGGATCGTTGAGGCGTATCTTACCGCCATGGATACGGAACATCCACTAGTTCTCTTTGGGCCAGCAGGTGTGGGAAAGACCGTGATGGCAGCTCAAATATCCCGATTTACCCAAGCCTCCTCATCCTCCCTTTTCCCAGATATGAGGTGTATTGTTGTTGTTCGCTTCTGTGACTCATATCCTCGAGGAATAACGTTAACGGGTCTACTGAGAGGCCTCTGTCAACAACTGTATCAAATTATAGGCAAACCACAAGATGATATCCCTGTTAGGTGCGAAGACCTGAAATGGTTGTTTGTTGAACTTTTAACCAAAGCAGAATTCACTGGAATGATAGTAATAGTGATAGATGGCTTAGAGCTAATCCACACAGGGGACACAACTCTGTCTTTTCAATGGATACCAAACAAATTGGCGAACAATGTAAAGCTCATATTGACAGCTAGGCAAGAGGGAATAAATCTTTTAAACAACCTAGAAAGAAAAATTACACCAGAAAACTTTGTTATGATAGCTCCTTTGTCTCCGGAAAGTTCTACAGATATTCTTAAAGCGTGGATCAATCGTGATTCCCGGGACGTTACGACCAATCAATGGGGGCTACTTTGTGAAAAGCTTAAGGATTGCGACAGCCGCGTTATCTTAAAATTTCTATTGAGACAAGCTCTCTATTGGAAATCTTACGACTCAGTCACAGAGCAGGATATTCCGTCCTCATTAGAAAAAGCAATGGGGCTATTTTTCTCATCTCTGGAGTCAAAGCATGGGCTCAAAATATGCAGCAAAGTGTTTGGTTATATGGCATGTGTTGACGGCGGGTTAAGCGAGAAAGAACTTCTGGGAGTTTTAGGTCGGGACACGGAATTAAGCTGCTTACTCAAAATTGGTGACAATGGCAGAACGGTTTTCCCTCAGTGGAATCTATACAACATTCTCCATGATGTAAAGAATTTCATAAAGTATAGCTGCGATGACGGTACGTGGATAATAGACTGGGTTGACCGTGTCGTTCGTAAAGCAGCCAAAGATCGGTATACAAAAACTTTAGCCGCATATCACAGATTGAATTCCGTCATTTCGGACTATTTTGTGGATGAGGTGTTCAAAAGACATACAAAATACTCTGCGGTGATACCAGACATTCCCGTCTTGAACGATTGTACGGATATCTCAACTATGAGTACGAGGTTGAACAAACTGCTTCCAAAATGTCTTGCGAGTTCAGAACGATTTCATTTTCTAAAATCACAGCTTCTGTGTAACTTTTACTGGATTCGAGCTGTAATTCTTACGATGTCCATTTGTGAGGTCGGTAAACTCTATGAGTCTTGCAATGAAGGAGACTGCCAACTGGTCTTTGGTGCATTGAAGCTTTCAAGTGAAGCTATCTCACGTGATATCAGCGTACTCGGGGTGGAATTGACTGGGAGACTTTTAGCTTTTGCTGGAAAGTACAGATATATTGAACAGCTGATTCTTCAGTGTGACTTGACTGCCCAGAAATTTAACCCTATTGTTGCGCATCACCAGACCTTCTCGGTACCAGGAGCTCCCCTACGTTCAGAGATTGTGTTACCGGGAAATCACACCAACTCCTGCTGTTTTGAAAACACAGACGGACACATGTTGGCGTTCCGAGATAATAGCCACCAATTCTATCGTGTCTGGAATTTGTCATCAAAGCAACTAGTCAAAGACGTACAGTTCCCATCAGGTGATTTGTTTCCCACGAAATGCGGAAGCAAAATTTGTGTTGTTGAAAAGAAAAGAACAATATCTGTCTACAGAGCTGACATCCCCAGAAAACTCTTTACGTTGGATGTTGAACAGGATATTGTGGACTTCATTGTAAGTGGACAGTATATTGCCTACACACCAGCTAAAGGAACTGGCCCTGTTGTTTTAGATGTGGATACAGGGGAGGTAATCCATAGACTATATCATCATTGTGGTCAAGTCACATTAAGTTACCAAGACGACTATCTCCTCTGTAGCTCACAGACCGATCTGTATCTTTATTCCTTACCTTTGATGGAGCGGGAATTTGTCTTCAAAACGGACGAAATGACAGCCAAATTAAAGTTTTTTGCTACTGCCCCTATGTTTCTGACGTATTCAACCAACGGGGTGTTGAGCTTGTTCAAGTTTGATTCTCTTTACAAATCCTCATCTTGCAGCAAACTGTTAAGGGAGTTCAATTTAAAGGACTTTACATGTAACAAAGCAGAGAGCCTAATACTCGTGCAGTGTTCTTACTGTCTTCATATCTGCGAAACTAAAAGTGCCAAGATAATTCAATCAATCAGAACATTCCCTGATGGAGTATTCTTGGATGGAGCTTCTACCTTCACTGGAGCAGCATTCTCGACTGACAGTTCTTTGATTATAGCTTCTAGGTATACTTATCTGTGTGTCTGGGAAACTTTCACAGGACGGCCAATAAGAATACTCCTCTCTGCCCCATGCCCTATAGACAGACTCTTCACCAGCAAGAATTCTCATACGGCTGCTTCTGTACAATTGAACGGAGTGGTGCAAGTTTGGGACCTTAGTAATCTTGACGAGAACGTCAGGTTTACAAACTTAGCTACAGAGTCTCCTGTATCTTGTGTGGCTCCTGCGTTTGAATCCGCGAAAATTCTATGCAGTGGAATAGGATTAGGAGAAGTGAAACTTATTGACACGGAAACCGGCGAAGTTAGTGATACAATTCAGCATGTCGAAGGAAAAGAGATTTCTGAGATACGCATTTCGTCAGACGGTCACTTCGCTATCACGCTCAGTCAGCAAACCGACAAGGATTACGACTTCGGTTATGACGAGGATATAGTAATTACTGACGCCGGAAGCCAGCATAATAACCAACTATCGAACTTTAGACCTCTGAAAGAAGCCATATTGTGGGAAATCCAAACAAGACGCAAGCTTTATCATGCTGTGAATTTGAAATATGCGTTCTTCAGTCAGGAGTCCTGTATAGTAGTATTTGTGGTTTGTACAACACGCGGCGAAGATAAAGTCCCAACAGATCACACTATTGTCACGTTTGATTTGGCCTCTGAGACAGAAACGTTCAATAGCCTGCCTTTACTGGTTGAGTTTTGCTGTCAACCTCTTTTCATCAATAGGAAAAAATCAGAAGAGGTCCAAGATTTTGTTGTCAGTGTAGTGAAGAAGACAAAGTCCTCAATTTGTCAGAAGCTGAAAGAAACTGCATTGGACTGGGAAACTCGAATTGCGGTAACAAACGTGTTTAGTGAAGTAATGCCTAACACAGTCCTGTTAAAGACAAGTGATATTTTGGAAGAGGCAGGTGATTACGATCAAATCATTCAGGCAAAGCATCTTAAGGGGGAACAAGTACTATTTGTGTATTGTCCAAGTACAATTGACCCTCGGGCTGGAGGGAAAAGTAGTCCACACAATTCTGCTATGTCAGCCAGTGTGCTCATATACGATTTCAAACAAGGTTCAGTCATCAGACATTTTAAGAATATGTATCCAGTGGGAATCGATGGTGAATTAGGGCAGCTATCTTCAGGTGACAGATACTTACTTACAACAACCGGGGAGGTATTTGGTCTCAGCACTGGTAACTTAGTCAATCAAATATTAAACTTGGATATTCCACAATCCGGCTTTCTTCTTGACGGCAGCTACGTGTGTGGACTCACAAAAGATAGACGTGAACTACTTATCATTCGGACCACTGATTGTGTCATCCAGAGCCGAGTTTTCCTACACGATCGAGGGTCGTGCATTTCCTTCAGGAACGACAACAGGACAGTTGTAGTCGGCTGTGAAAACGGCGCAGTGCTTGTATTCAGTACCACACTTGAGTTGAGCGACCCCGTCACGGAATTTATCGGAAGTCTTCCTTCGCGACAGGCCAGTTTGAAATCTGGCTCCCTGTTGGAAGTTGATATAGAGAGAATTTCCAGCGCTAAACCAGAACTGCGCCGCCTGTCAGCCAGGATGGATCGAGCCCGTCTAACTCAGCGCCAAAGACCTCCGAGTTATAAACTGCTCTCTACCTCCGTCCAAGTTGTAAGAAACCACCATCGTCAGCATGGCTCTCAGTCGTGTTGTGTTCAGTAGGCACGTCTATGTTAAACAACGCAGCTTGGGTGAAGGACGTGTTTATAGTCTGAAATACTGTGTAACCTTTTCAACCACTTGGTAATAAACTGTCAGATTTTTCATTTACCAAGCATACATTTCACAACATTTGATTACAAACATCGCCGGCATATATAACCGGCTTGGTCATAAAGAAGCACAATTTTATGTAATGGTATTCGATATATGCGATCATCGTCTGGCGAATAACAGCATAATCAACGTCGCATACGCACCCAAAATAAGGTTTTTTTCAACAAATTGTTAATAATTTTTGAAGAAAAAAACCCCATCCCAAATAGGTACGAGCTTGTTCGATTCAGATGAAATCCTTCCATAATTCAAATTCAACGTAAACACGGCGGACCATTTTTCCTCATATATGCATGGCCTTACATGTAACGAGTCAGCATTTTAAATCTTGTACGGGACAAGGTTATAATAACCGTTTATTTTGATTAACGTCGGTACATCAAAGCGTGACCCAGATCTGACAGCATATTGACACATTCCCATGAAGGACAGGACTAAATGGCATAGTAATGGCTCATCCCGAAGTTCCTAGATAGTACTTATAATGGTAACTAAATGACTTCACAAACCAAGTGCCTTACCAATTTTTGATCTTTTTAACCCATGCACGCAGTCTGGAGAGCTGGGTGTTTATCGAGCAATGCTGTTTTTTTTATCATGTAAAATCCCTCCTACCAATTCATGGGATCAAATGTCAACAGGCTTTATAAAATGTTAAGCCTTTCTGAATTCACGAGATTGCCCAAATAGTAGGTTTACAACACGATCATTTCAGATATGTACTATTTACGTACATTGTATTTAGTTAGCGTTTATTTGTTTGTAATATTTTTTTTTTACGCCGAACTTACTGTTATTTCACTCATATGACGGCCAACCAGTCCAATGGGTGAAGGAAACAACACTCAACGTAGCTGGCAACAAATAATACTAAACATTTACACGACGCAAAATTATACGCCACACATTGTAAATTTATGCATCACGTTAATTATTTTTCACTTAATATATATAATGATCTATAAATGAGAATCTAATTGTAATTATCATCTATAAACACATTTCTGTAAAGACAAAAAATCTTGGTGTTTATTAAAATTCCGTATATATGATCAATTGTGTTAAATATTGGTATCACTTTCATTTAGGAAAATCATAATCCAGCCACCATAAATCTTCGCTAGCCAAGAGTTTAATTCCGAGGTAGTCGTAATGAAAAGTAGCTCGGAATAAAACCCTTGGTTACCGAAGATGGCACATCATGGTTCTTTCAAGTGACCAATAGGCTCTGTAAGTCGCGTTCGCTTATACTTCACTTCCGGGTACATGCTGGAATCCCTGGCGACAGGTTTTGAATATTGGTCATTACGGGTGGTGATTTTCATGCTTTAATTTTCCGTGTGATGTTATAAGTAATAAAAAAGAAGCTTGTACCTGGAAGTGCATTGAATCTCGTGAAATCTCTCTCATCACGTGACGTCACTTAGAGGCGCTATAGAGCCAGAATGGAAGAAACATGTTGGTACTGACCTACTTCAGATATTAAGTCTTGCGCAGTGTTAAGTTACACTCGGGGAAAATGTTTTGAATTCTGTGTAAGATTTACTCCTTGATAAATTGAACTGTTAAGAGTTTACTTTAGTTACCAGAGAGCTAAGTTGAAATTGCTCATGCTGCTTAGCTTACCTGTTCAACTAAAATGATATGAGCCATATACAATGTTGTCCCGGCAATCTGGGCAAGGGCAGTTACGAACTCACGTGTTTTACGTATAGCACCGGAGGCACCGTATCTTTCAAATCAACCTTACACTTGAAGTCACATCCCATTTGTCGAAGTGCCAGAAGTATCTCTCCTACGATATTGTGTTTATACTTATAAGATGGAGAGTGACAGTGAGTAAGTATGCGAATAAATGTCGCCTCTCGCCTTAAGGAGGAAACTGGCCAACAATGCCAACTTGTGTAACAGTCCGACCGAATAACACCAAAGAAATGACAAAAACTGAATTTCCAATACCTCCGAAGTTAAAATTCCGCCAAATTCAGGATTTAATAATACTCGCACTTTTAGGGCCAAAACAATACCTTTCAAAACGGATTGCCGCCATATTGAATTTTGCGTTAGGCATATGGAACAACAGCGATTGTCAAAACGATGGAATATTTATTTAATCAAGGGATTTGATGAAATAATATAAGCTCAAATTGAAGAGGACATAAATCCCGACAGGCGTTTATTTATTTGCAATCGTCATTTTTTTTATTGAATTCCTAAGAACAGAAACCCGTTCGTTGGAGTGATCGATCTGTAAGGACAATTTACTGTCACTCTCCGTCCTATAAATATAAAAAATTATTAAATATCGGTGGAGAGATACTTCTGGCACTGCATTTTCTGTTGGAGTGCCCCGCCATCAACATTTATTTTGCATGGAATATTTAAAACACACTTCATTTCATTTTTTTTTTTCATTTCATTTCAAAACGCGAAAAAAAAAAGTAGTACGCCTTTTCCTGATCAATATACGTCAGATGAAGCATCAAAGCTGTCCAAATACATCAAATATCATTGAACTGTAGATGTTAAAAGGCGTTTCAGACTTATAGGCTTGGTAAGGCGAACCTGGTGAAACAAAAGGATGTAATGAACGTTTGGGGGGCAACAAAGGCTTCCATGGTCGTATCTTTTGTCCCTGTATGTGTCTGGCATAGATATCTACATGTAATAAACAAAATTCCAGTTTAGAACTATTCACGTTGAGTTTTACATAGACACACTTTAAAGATATGGAAAAACGTGTAAGATGTGGAATTTTTTTTTACACAAATGGTGACGAAGTGATTTCTCGTCAACTGCAGAAGATACAGCGGCAAATAATTCACAGCTTCAGAAAACAGGTGCCCGTGGCTATCATCATTCTTTGTGTAGCTTGACGAAGGTCGTCTAGCTCTGAGATCTGGTTTCAAATAATGCTTATAGTTACGGCTGAAATTCAAGCTTGATTAATAACCATTTAAAACGAAGCAGACTGGATGCGAAGTCTATATTGATTTATGTCCGAGGAAGACAGGTGTCTGATTAGGTTAAGAATACACCAGAAGTTGTTATCCATAGAGTTATGTGTATTGTGATACTGTTCATTTCGTAGCATTACAAAAAATGTATTGTTACTTGACGTCGAACAACAAAGGCTGGGCAAGAGGTTTCCCCTTGTTTTAGGAGAATTTAGAAGCTGGGTACATAACTAAAACATGACGACTAAGATGGATTTTTAACTTCTTGGTATACTGATATGCGACGTTTCGGCAAGATGTAACAAACCGCTACGTTCATCGGAGACTGGGCGCAACTGCATGTCTGAAATAAGTCGACAACAGTCGCAAGAGCGCTCATGTCGCTTACGATTACGTGAAACCAGTTCTAACTTGTCGCAGAAAGTAGAACATGTGCGGCTATCTGGATCTGGACGGGAACTAGTTGCCGTTCATCGGCAACTAATCCGTTGAAACGGATTCGAACTAGTTGTCACAGGACGTAACTGCGACGTAAGCTAGGCTTAAGAATCTGTGAACGTAACAATACATAACTTTGATGGATTGCGATTTTTGTAAAAGGCTTCATGTCGTAACGTTACGTGTTGTGGCGGGACGCCGTACGACAATAGTCGGGCGATAGGTTTCTTTTCGTGACATTACACAGCACATGTGTTGTGACGTGACATCACTGGAACTTGAGTAAACATTCTAAAACATCTCCTTCTTGTTTAACATGAGCGAGATAGGGAAACAACAGTTGTCACTGAAATACGCTGCTATAAATATGGAGATAATATTTTCAAAACAGTAAAATATCAGTATCCAAAAATGTCTATTTGTGTTTACTATAATGTTAAAGTCGATGTGTTTTTGAACCCGTGACGTCATTATACCGATATATAAAATACCAATCGGCAAATCTCGCGTGATTTTTCGTTATTTAGCTGTCATCACTAAGCCCGGCCGTGATAGATTTATGAATATGCCTCAAAATCTAATATTTTGTCCACGGGAAGCCTTTTTACCGCGGTATTCACATAAACACATAAGTAAACATGGGGCAACCAAGTGAATTTCATATGTCTTTAGATGCACAAAGTTTAGTTTAGGAGTAAATTATGTCCTGGATGTAAAACAAATGGAAATTGTACAATATGTCTACATTGGTAGCATTATAGTTCAACATCGCCTATCTCCGGTACCTTCCGTTCCCTCCGATTAACGGCTTTAGTGTAATGACAGGTCATTTTAGCGGTATATTTACCGCTGCAGGCAATACTTGTATCGCATGAAGATCGACATAAAGCAGGCAACAGCAAAGAAAATGAAAAATAAATTGGAACTATTTAGCATAACATTGAGTCAAAATGACCAATGCAACAAGATACTCAAGTCACGTGAAAGAGTTTAAATTTCTTCATAAGTCGATTAATCAGGTCAAGTGTCAGTAGCCTCGCTATGGCGTTCACAGCTTTATTCAAAATGCCTTGTTATTACTTACAGGTTCCGTTACCGAAGTAAAACAATGGACCCTTTTATACAGACGCATTGGCAATTAACCTATGAAAAAAGGCTGTGAAAAAGTTCCGTTCAAAATGGCGATGATCGTATCTCGTCTGAAATGATGTAGGCTGAAATACATTCGAGTGTATTGACTACAGGTATATTAACTTGTCGTTTGCATATAATAAATCTGGTCGAAAATCGCTGCTCTTGTCTTTTAAGGGGCGAGAACTTTGTCAGGTACGATAACGCATTTGTCTCCCTTAATAAGTGCCACACGACTGATATAATTTTTTGACACATGGTCTTATTATTTGTGTTTAAAGCAATCCTTCAGCATCTCTTCAGAGACGAAAACGTTCCAACTCAGCTGCTGGGAAATTTAATTTAATTTTTCTGGGTTTTTTTTCTGAATGTGATATACGAAGAATCCGTATCACAAAATTCGCTCTTAGCTACCTAATACTATTTTATGGCTAGTTCATTCAATGGTTTTTCGGGCTGCGTCGTGTCTCAGTTAGATTGTTAAGCCCAGATCAATGTGCAGCATACGATCTAAGATATACTGGAGAAGTTCCCGGTAGAAGCCGAGATTGCGGGGTGGTTCTAAAGAGCATTTGTCCCCTGTTTTTGACAATGCCGTGGCAATGCAAGGTCCACGTAAATACTAATATCAACATTAGTCACCACAGATAATATTGTTGTCCTCTGGAACACAATTAATCTTTATTTAAAAAAAAACAAAAACATTTTAAATATATGCCGACCCTTTTGTTTCAGTCACTTGTAGTTAAGCAGAGGTTGCCAGCAACAACCACTTTTGACTATCCAATCAAAACCAGCTATTAGCCTTTTCTGGTGGTCGGATATCTTCATACAAACACTGTTTGGCTTCCGAGAAAGCTATTTCACAGACAGCCAGATACACCACCTCGGCATTAGATACCACTTAAACAGCTGCACGTTGAAATGCCTCTCATAAAAGACATGACCTAACTGAGATGCTCCTTTCCCTAATTTATCAACAGCTGAAACCAAAGGGTCTTTATAGTGTATATAAAATAGCATTTGAATTATGAGCATAAAAAACATTGCGTCCTTATGATTTATATGACATTGGAATCAGTTCCGTGTCTTTTTCCTGAATGCCTTCTACTCACTAAGTAGAGGTCAAGAAATTGAGTATGTATTTATCAAATGCTCAGGCCATGTAATGTTTGATTTGTTATTATCTTGTAGCTTAAAGCAATACTAAAGGTTATTTCCCTTACATGACAATAAAGTAATAAATATTCCAACCCTCCAAAACATTTCCCCACAGTTTTTGCAGCAGCTAAACCTATAGTTGTTTAGGGAATTTTTATATTTTGGTCAATTCTGAATCACTGTGCTAATTACAGGGTGATTTGGCTCGTATCCCACTTTTTGGAGAAAACGGCTGACAAAATGGCCAGTCAATACACACAAGGTTAAATACAGCCATCAAAAATCGCCAAGGGA
The DNA here is from genome assembly GCA_032466195.1 of Katharina tunicata. Taxonomy (NCBI): domain Eukaryota; kingdom Metazoa; phylum Mollusca; class Polyplacophora; order Chitonida; family Mopaliidae; genus Katharina; species Katharina tunicata. The sequence continues at coordinate 5,272 of JAVFBZ010080588.1, read as the reverse complement.
GATAACCAGAAGTGAGCCATAAAATCCCCCAAATCCAAACAGATTTCCTAAAAGATAAAGATAATTAAATAAATATTCCAGCTGGACAGCCTGTGGAGTGAGTTAAAAAGTCAAATTTCAGCATCATTTAGTATTTTAAATTTTCAAAACCAATTTGTTTCATATTTTCGAAATAATTTTCAAAATGTTCATGCATACAGGCCCTTAAATTAAAATCCTGTATATGGCCCTGGACCAAGTACTTCACCCTGCCACAGTATACTGACACAGGATCTACTTGTCAATGGGCTGATCCTTCATAATAAGCACTAAGTGAAAAACAAACAATCTTTTTACAACTTCTCTTTAAATATGTCTACAATCCGACTTGACTGGGTATCAATCACACAAACTTACTCATAACAAAATCTATTTCATTCAATTTATTTTTATTCCTCATTTTTAATAAAGACTGTTGTGTCTCATGCTCAGTCCTTGTTTTCAGTACCATCTAACAGCTGTGGGTTTACTACCTGGCATTGGAGTCCTCTATTTCATATTTGTATTTGGATTTCATATAAACCTTTCTTATATCTGATTTATACCTGTCTGCCAGGGGATCAATCCTACGCACTTCCAAAAATCGATGACCTACCCCATGGTCATCAATGTACGGGTAGGATAGTTCACACTGCTGGTGGTAAAACAACAGCGGTTTTACCTCCAGGTATCCTAATTTATCATCGACAAATATCTGACAAAGGGTTTGACAGAGGGTAGAAAAACTGACAAGTTGGTCTCTGGCATGACAACCACAGTAAACTTCATTTCCTTATTTGACTGTATCTCACTCAGAAAGCAGGTTTATGTAACAGCATAGTGTTAGCCAGAGGGGTGTCTCTGTGTCTTTGAGACACTCTGGAATCCATTTGAGACACCCTAATTCAGTCAAATTTAACATAGGAAAGATAGGAAAAAACGTCAAATGAGACACCCTGTTTCTTTGAAAAAAGTGAATTGAGACACCCTGTTTTTGATTTCTGGCTAACACTATGTGTAACAAGATGAGTTCATGTCCAAAGTATCACCGGACAGCTGTGGTTTTACTGCTGGACATTAAAGTCCTTTTGTTTACACTTTTCAGATTAGTCTTGTAACACTGGAGGCTACAGAGGGGAATCCCCGTTTTGGAACAGGAGTACTTCTTCTGGTTGTTACAGCCAGGTGCTCCGCAGCGGACAGGTGCAGGCGGGCTGAAAGTAAGATAAAAAGACAGGCTTTACAAATATCCAATTTTATATTTGAACCTTTTTGTACAGCATCTAAAACCATGAACCTCAAAATCCCTTTCGGCACCAAGTTAGTCCACCTGTAGGCAGCCGTTACGGAAGCGGAACACACTCTCAATTGATATTATGCTACTTGGAATAACTGTAAACGACGCAACATACAAGACATGTATGATGTACATAACATTAACAAAACAGGACACCACCATAAGTCGACATCTTGTGGCCATTAGCTCAGAGAGCTCCAGGGCACAGGAGGCTCCCACCCAACCACCCACAGAATCAGATGTAGGTTATTTAACAAAGTTCCCAGAAACTACATTAAAACTGAGTTATCAGGTGTCACCAGCTGTAGGTGAGTGTATGTCCAGCACAGTCCAAAGACATATTTTCCTCAAGAAATATTTATACCAACATTGTTCGTTTGTTTGTTTCATTGGTGTTTAACAGCGTACTCTGTCATATTTCACCTATATGACGACTTTGCGTAGCCGGTGTATTGTGGAAAACCAGGAAGAAACCTGATAAAACTCACCCTGCGAACACCAACATTGTTTAGAATGATAATGTAATAGATGGATTTCAGGTCAACACCTGGAATAAAACACCTTCTATGTTTTGCCCCTGACAGGGAGAGAAAAGACAACCCATGTATTTATCAATGCCATGGGACAGGTACAATAAAGACACAAATATTTTTTAAGAATCAACTTGTCGATGTTCAAGTTTACCAATAAATGCCGGCATAGACTTTTCAATCCGGTGGTACCCTAAATGCTCGACAAATTTGACCCCCTTTACAGCTTATAAAGCTACATTTTTTGCAAAGAGTAAGAAATGTAGACATACAATTTTTTAATTTTTATGAAGTTCAGACTTTAAATTACTAGAAAAATGTAAGTGTTAGTTCCAAATTCACACTTAAACATTCAATAAATTACTTAAAGTTCATGCCCTTAGAGGTCGAATTTGTTGAGGATTTAGGGTACCACATTCAGCCACATAAACTAAACCTATAAATAGCACCCATAGATTAATGCTTACAGTTTTGCCGGAGCTGGTTGAGACAAAATAGGTACTGTGTAACCTGGTGGGATTGACACCGTTATTAGATCAGCTCTATTCCTATAACAAAATCGAGGTATGTTTGTTCGTCTTGATTTGTTCTGGAAAAAGAATTGATGAAATTTTTCAAATTTTTATTTACAACAAATTTGATTTGATTAAATAGTGACACCGTCATTTGATTGGTGTTTAACATCATACTTAAGAGTATTTTAGTGATATGACAACTTTCACTTCCTGGAATATGGTGGAAAACAGGGAAGGAACCTCGTAAGAACCACCCTGAAATATCCGCAGGCAAAAGATTTGTTTGTTTGTTTGATTGGTGTTTAACGTCGTACTTAAAGGTATTTCATTTATATGACGACGGATTCTCCACTTCTTAATCTTCTCTACTCAATACGGTGGAAAATCAAGAGGAAACCTTGAGAACTGACTAACTACATCCCAACGGTATTGGCCCTATATGTCTATGGTGTTTTCCAACAGTAAACAGTGACTCTACCACAGCCTAATATAAATCAGTCAGTGGGTAGACAAAACAGTGAACGACCATTCTACACATAGATCAATCATGTTAAGAGTAACACTGAGCAAAGATGTATTTTACTTATTTGATTGGTTTCAACGTAATACTCAAGGGTATTTCCCTTCTATGGCCACTTTGTATTGCTGATGTATGGTGGAAAACGGAGAGAAGAAAAATCGCACGAAGGCTAAAACAAAAAAAAATACACCTGCCGATTTCTGAACAAACTATTGAAAAATTTCCCTTATATACCTAAGGTCAACAATCGGATTCAAAGCTATACCAGGAACAGTGAAGGAAAATGAGCAGTCAAACCTGAGACTGGCCGTGGCGCAGTCCAGTGAATTGATTAACTGATGTTTAACGTTGTGCTTATATGACGGCGCTGTACTGCCAACAGTATACAGCAACTCTAACACAACCACTAAATGTGTAGCCACTTTAATGTTATCGCTGTTGGAAATATAATGTTCCCCCAGTGCTAAGTATGACAGAATGGATATAATCTGGAAACATACTGCCCTTAGCCATGTTAGCCAGAGAACCAGTCCCAGTGAACTAATTAAAGACACAAAATGACACTGAATAAAACAAGAAAAATTACACATAAAGTCATTACCTTGGATCCTTTACCTTTCGTTGCTTGTTTTTTTAACAAACGATCCAACGTCAGTTTCTGCAAACAGAAAACATATAAATTCAGGAATACCATCGAAGTTTTCACAACAACTGCTAATCATGAAACAACAGGTGTTTGATTTAAGGTTGTACACTCACTGACATGACTGATGTACCTACATTTTCATTCTGTACATACATACAAAGTGTTAAACTGTTCACAGCACTGAATATAGATTTATTTATTTATTTGATTGGTGTTTAACGTCAAACTCAAGAGTATGTCACCTATATGACGAATATGCGTTGCCTGTGTATGGTGGAAAACCCAAGAAAAAACCTTATAAAAAAACACTCCGCAAACTATGGGGTACTCCGTACTGCATTTGCTCTTTGCCTGCCATAAATAGTAGACATTTTGCTATGAGCATCAGTCAAAACCTGTGTAGTTCTACTATTGTGAGTTTTATCACATGTTATAAGATGGATCTAGACCCCAATGCCGTTAACATTATGTTTAGGGAAATTGTACACTTTTAGTTATTGGTTATTTATTTGATTGGTGTTACTCCTAATTTCCCTAATATCGTGACTGCGTTGCAGTGCATGGTGGAAAACCGAGAAGAAACCTCGTGAAAACCACTCTGCGATCATAGCAGCCACCAGGGACTTCCTTAATACACATACGGTCGACAGGTAGGACTTCTGATACTACTCTCTATGAACAGTAAAGCAAAATCAACTACCGGTATTGATCCACATTATTGACATATTTATCTTAAAAAGTGATCTCACCTTGTCTTTTTCTCGTTTTTCGTGAGCCTGTATTCGTCGTTTCTTGGCACGTTGTTGTCGTCTCTGAATCTGTTCCTCTGTTAACTCTGTGCTTTTATATCCTGTATCACAAAAATTACATGTCGTCATTTTGGATGTTCCAGGAGGAGTACAAAAATGAGGTGATGTTTTGGGTTTGTTTACAGGAAAGAACTTTCTTGACAGAAAGAGTTGAGAAATAACACACTAAATTCTACACCAAAAACTCAATGTAGATGGTACAGTGTGGACATTTTTATTTTTAAATTTTTTTTCTGTATAATTATGTAAATTTTTTTGGACTATTTAAGATTGAATGTTACCTACATGTAAAATGATGATTGAATAAATATGATTAATTGATTGGGGTTATACACACTGTACTTAACTAATTTATTTTTTCAACAATAATACAAAAAAATATAAATGACATAAATAATGTGGATGTGATGGAAATAAATTCAGCAGTTCTATCTTAAAAAAGAATGCAAAGTAGTAACAAACAAATTCATTTTCATAGCATGGTGAAATAAAGAATGTGTAAATTGTGATATGAGGGTGTGTCAGGCCACTGGGTGATAAAATTTGTTTTCCACATTACAAGCTCAGAGAGCACCTGGGCTCGGAATGCTCCCACCAACCTCTTGCATATCTTGAAATAGCAAGTTGGACCATGGTGTTAGAATCCATTTCTACTATGTGCTCAAAACAACAAGTTCGCATTGTGAGACATACCCTGTGGCCTACAGCAAATACGAATCCTGTGGCTGCAGACGCAAATGTTAAGGTGTTAAGGCATGTATTATAAATAAATACCTGAAAGCCTTGACATTTGTGCTGTGTGCATTTATAAACTCACTTTTTAAGAAAACCATGGTAAAATTGAAAATTCTGGCTAAGTTATGACTTGCGTAGTACTATCAGGTATGTATTGCCCAATTTTCAGAACAATCCTAACATTATTGACAGAGAAATAGTC
>JAVFBZ010080384.1:0-26333 GCA_032466195.1 Katharina tunicata | reverse complement strand
GAAGTTTGTGACGTCACGATGAAACCAGGTCAACTATACAATCAAATTTCTCACAAGCAGTAGAACATTTCCCACTGGTTCTATATTCGAAATATCAATATTTTACATATAGCGGTTTTCGTGAATGCCGTTACACAAATTTGGCGGAATTATAATAATAATAATAATAATAATAATAATAAAAAAAAACGGGAACAAGAGTATTCCGACGATAGTCGGAATCCTAATAATTATAATATCAATAATAACAAAAAGAAACCCACACACACATACGCACACTAAAAAGCAAAATGCTTTTTTTGCGCACCACTCAATTAAGCTGTAGATAATTCACCCGAATTTAAGATGTTGCTGATGGGTACGGCTCAAAGTTAAATAATTACATTATATCGATGACATTCATCCCGTTGACAGTCGGTATCTAGAAATTGAGAGGGCAGTCGAATGTTGGCATGGATACACAAAGAAGCTTTGGACATAAATCGACAAAGACATTATGCAAAAGAACTGGATATATGGCCCTGCTAGCCAGAGACCCGAGTTTGAATCCCGGTGGAGGCAAGCAAAATTTTCTTTCTCTACATTTATACAAAAATATATAACAGGATTAGGAGAAATTAACTTGTCAAATCTATGTTACGTTATACTGCTTTCTTTACACGAAAATGGGTTAATTGTTTCTTTCCTGTAGAAATAGAAAATTAACTTCAGTTGATAGTCTGTTTTACATATAACATTGCATAAGACAAAACACACAAGACTGAACTCATAGGCTAGTAAATTATACAGCATACAAGAATATAGGCCCATTTTCATAGATGAATTCATAGCTGAATTTTCTTCATCAAAATGTCCTCATGTAAAAGTCACATACGCACCCAAAATTTGTTTTTTTCAACTTATTCCGTTTGCCTTGATTGTTACAAGATTTGATGTTTGTTCAAAAATTAAAACAGTCACGTTAAAATAAAAATTATTCATTTGCTACAAAGCTTGTACGGACCATTAGAAATCTAAAAGTTATTCGCATTTAACGGAAAGAGGGCTGGCCATATTTGCTCACAAAGACTTTGATCCACCCGCGGTGAATGACCTTGTATGTAACGAACCAACATTTTGAACCTTGTAACGGGTGTGGATAACACGGTTAACGGGGTGACGTCGGTACATCAAAGTGTGTCTGAGATGTGACAGCAGAAATGACACATTTCCAATGAAAATTTCTGGCAGAATTTTCAGATTTTTTTTACTTTTACCAGGCTTTTAAGGTACCTTTACCTTCAAATCTGGGAGTAGAATTAACGGAATACCTCTGACTTTTACTTTTTGGTAAATATATGGCTGTAGTTTATATTTTACTGAAATTGTATTATCAGGCATTGTCACGACCGTTTGTTCTGGCTCCCAATAAGATGATAAAAATGGCGAGAGAAAATACTACAATTAAATCCGATGCCATCAGTAGTGTGGACCACTGTGGAAGTAAAGCTGTATAGAGAGCAGAACTTTCACTCGATTTGGGCGGCATATTTAAATTTTTACGCACAGGCGTTTTGACAATTATTCTGTCCAACACTCAGTCGTTTTAATAAAATATTAACACATTGTCTAAATTTATCGGGCATTCCTGACAAACTGTCACTGTTATTTATGTACACCGCAAGGCAAAATTATTACTATCTGTCAAACAAAACAGATCGATAACACGAGTGAAAAAGCCAAGGCACCTCAATTGTCAAATGTGGTAACAAACGAAGCTTTGTTTTTTCTCTGGTTGTGAAAGATATTCATCTTTCCTCAACTGTCTATTACAACTATCACAAAAAAAATCTAATTAAAATGATACACTGTGTTTTTTCTCTCAATTAAAATCGCAGTTAATAAAACATTGACACTAGATGATTGCATGGCAACAAAGACGTATTTTATCACTTGTGTTTAGCTCCGAAGCTCTCTGAGCCATTTAAGTGGCATCATGAAGCCTATTTGTTGTGGTGTCCTGCCATTCGTCTTAAAAATGTATTGTAGTGTCGTCTTTGTTGCCAGCATTGTTTAAGGTGATTTTCCTTTGTGTTTATTTGTATTTGTTGCTGGCAATGATTTTCCAGCTTGGAAAGTATTTTACTCTCCAGCATGCGTGTGTTATGTTTTTTGGTCTATCTTTTATAAATCGCTTGTAAAACGATAGTGGCCATATGCTTTTTCATACATATGCAGTAATTAAAACCCGTGCTCTTAAAGCCGTAGGCATAGGTTTCTTTGACGATTAATACCTGCAACGCATGCGTGGTTAACACGCAAGTCTCATTGACCAATAAGCTCTTAAGGGATTCAAAATCCGATTACGTTAAGCTGCCTTAGTATAGCGAACTGTAAGCGTGACACACAGCTAAAGTAAAGCAAATCAAATAAGCAATTAGCCTCGAAACCATATCTTTTCTATAGCGGTATTAAAGTTGAACAAGAAACACATAAAATGTATACAGGTATCTTATTAGAGATCATCCGCTCAAAAACATGAATAACAAGTTAAATGCGATCTGATGAGATGATTCTTGAATATTTAACGACTATCTTAAAGTTACTTTTCAAAGTGCAATAAAAAGCTTTTGGTTGAGGACGTCGTACAATTCCTATTAACTCGTTCTTGGCTATCCGGAAATAAATCGGTTTTAACTTGTTTTACAAAAATGGTCCCAACTACATTCGTAATTATTTGATGCTACCAAATCCATGGGCGCAAATCCTAGACATAAAAGATAATACCTGAAACATATCTTTACGTTGTTATCTTAACCGACATTAATTTCCTTCATTCCGAAATCGAATTTGTCTTTCAAATGATGCGCTATTTCTTTTGTCCCCCCCCCCCCCCAATATCATTGCAGCTATGCTAGAAACTGTTTCCACAATTAAGCCGGAACGTTGAGTTGACTAGCATTTTTGTTATTGTTCCTCTGTGAGCGGAAATAGATGAAAACTGACAGTAATAACTAGTAATAGCGAAGACGCATACATTTACCTACAAAATCTCGTTACACACATGTGGGTTCTTGACCAGTATGTTCATTGAGACGGACAGATAAGGAATATCTTTTCAGGTCATTAACTGTAATTTCGACAGAGGATATACAGGGAAAATTCACAGTAATTTGTAAACTTGCTATGACAAGACTATCAATAAGGCTGAAAATAAATACTGGGTGAACTTCAGCGGATGTTTGGAAAGTCCATGGTTATTGCCACGAGATAAGGATGTCTCTCGGGCACAATTAAGCCCAATAACCCTGTACATGTATGGGAATAGTATAAATGAAAGATAAAGGGAGATAATATTCCAGCCCTTCAAAGTTCCTGGGAAGTATTAATTAAATAATTGTTGTCTTCATCTCGATCGGAATACAGGAGAAAAAGGAAAGGAACATCAGATGGATGACTGATTAAGTCAATGTCAATTTGATTTGTTTCTATGATTTAATGTCCCACTGTATCAGCTGTAATTGAGCCGATATCCTTTGACATAATATTAGCATTATCTGACACTCTTGGTACATTTTTTTTGGAGGAGCAGTATCTTCCCAACACTTGAAGACACTTCAAATTGTTCGGGTCAATGGTTACTGGAATAGCCTACACCACAATCAATCGCTCAATCACTAAATCAATCAATCAGTTTATCAATCAATCAACCAATCAATCAATCAATCAATCATGCAACCAACCAACCATCAATCAATCAGTCAATCAATAAGTGATCAATCAATCAATCAATAATTGATCAATCAATCAATCAATAATTGATCAACCAATCAATAATTGATCAGATCAGATTGTCGCTTAAACTAGCTGGAACGGCTTTGGTCAGTCCAAACTATTGATAGGGCAAAGAGATGGTTGTTTTATTTTCATAACACTATTTCCACCACAAAAAATAATAATATTGCATTTGTTTCTGGTCATGTCTTTTTTAACCGATCTCAAAACGTTTTGCGATACAGTATAGTAATATATAGCATACATATTAAAATAAAGTCAGCAAGAGAGCACAGACTCTTTTAGCGGAGTCTTTACACCTGCTGATTAATTTAGCATACTTAACTACAATAGAATTGTGTAAACCGACACGCCAATGGAACAGGAAAAAGAATAGGTGTAAACAATATGTCCGTTTAAACAATATATTTTAAAGGGTAAGAAAACAAACACTCAACGCCATACTCAAATTATAGACCATAGCAAGGTGTTTATAAAACTGCCGTTACATTTGTTGTTGAATTTGTCATTTTCCGTTGAAAGAAACTTGAATTGAAATACCAAGGTAAAATGTATGGTCGACTTTTTACGCTACATTTCCTGTAGTGATCATTTCACCAGAGTAACTGTATGTAATGGTGTTGTGCATTGTATTTAGTTTTTTTTTGGTACTTTTGAACGGTTTCTCTTTCGCAGGTGTCAATTGTATCTACGAAAAATAAATAAATAAAACCTTGCATAGAAAGCCCACCATATGTTTTGCCTTGGTATTTCAATTGATGTGTCTTTCAGTGGAAAACGGCAAATTCTACAAAAAGTGTAATGATGGTTTTAATAACACCTTGGTATGGTCTATAAGTTGAACATGACGTTGTTATTTTGTAGTTTTCTCCTTTAACATTACATAGACAAGACAACCAAGTAGCATGTCAGCTTAGACAAGATTCTGGTACACTGAGGTGTCGGTATACACAAGTTTCACCGTACATGTAGTTGAGTGGTTGAAGAAGACACGGCTATCTTTATTATTTCTCGATTAGTTTAGCACTCTTACACAAACTCAGGTACATAATTGACCACCATTTGGTATTATTTAGCTCGTGTATATGATTTCTGGTTTGAGTGTTATTTGCCAAACTTTTGCGGCCTGATTCCAAAATCACGTTCTGCCCAATCATATAATCTGCTTAGTGAATAGGTTTTACCTGAAGCATACCGAGCAATCACAGGGTCTCAGACACAGTTATGTGCCTTAACGAACTCTACATAAGTAAGATGATTGTGATGTGAATCAAATTGCCAGTTCTCTTCTTTCGCGTAAATGTAGATTTGTAAAAAAAACTTTTCTTGTTATTGATGAGTTTTGTTATTTGTACCAAACAAGTACGAATCAAATTCCCTTTTGAATTGTATATACTATCCCGAGGTGATTACTGTATGGATAACGATTCCCCTCAAAAGGAAGTCTCATTGTCATAAAGGGCTTTTTATCGCGTTGGCGAACTGCCACATCTGTACAAAATGGCAGCAGTACCAATCATGTAGCAAGTGTCGCGAGAACCTGTCAGTGAGCTTGAGCCAATGGCGATACAAAAAAAAAAGACATCAAGGCATTCAAAGGAAACGTCACGGCATTCAAAGAACGACACCTTTAGGCGAACTAAACTGATGCGGATTATTGTTTACCCATCAAATTTGGCGGGTCAAAAAAAAAGACGAACTGATCTGGTCAGGATCAGATTTAGTCCACCTTCTTCTGCTCTGTAATATGTTTTTCATTTGTTTCATACGGATAACAACTTCTTTATTATTTGGACACAACGTTTCAATCTTCTCTCCGTTTTCAAGTGGTGTATGAAATGAGATTGAAACGTCTTCAAAGAATGAAGAAGTTGTTATCGATATGAAACTAGTTGGTATTGTCTATCATTCCCAACTTTTAAATTTCGCTCAAAGAGCTTAAGCTCAATTTCGATGCAACATGACTATAGGAAATAAACGTACTGGTTAAGCGTAAGGATACAACATACTCTTCATCCACTGCATACATGGAAATATATCAAAAGGCGGTTATTCTTTCTGAGCACTGTCCTTCCGTAAATAACTCGTTATGTGGTTAACTTTGTACCACGAAAGCTGAAACCGTCCAAGTGCTGATCAGTTTCAGTTCTTGAACAATGATTTCACGTAAACTCTACAATCGCCCATGAATTCAAATATGGGTCTTCTCGTTTAATATTGGACATCGTAAAACGGTACAAGATCACATTAAGAAAGCTGTCTATATGCTCGGAATTGTACTTTTATCAGAAAATTAAACGGTTTCTGGTTATGTGTATTGACTAACGCGTTGCAAGCCAAGCAAACAAACATATGTCCTTATATAATGACATGAAAGGTTAAACCATCAACGAAATGTTCTCCAGTAAATTGAGGTTATAACAACCAGTAAATAAATGTATTATAGGAGACCTTTCAATTTTTTGGAAAATATTACATTATATACATACATTATTTCTATGGCGGCTCTATTCTGACAAATGATGTGCGCCATGACTGATAGGTTTGTCTCATCTAAAGTCTATAAACACAAGGTGTTAAAAAATATGGGATGTTGGTATCCCAGGACTAGAGATGGATTTTAAACAGAACATTGAATACATAGATTACAAAGACTGATAGACAATATGACATACATAACAAGCATACAGAATAGAATGACGCATACAAATTACAGAGTTAGTCACAAGGACTAGAACGAAAAACGTGTAACATATAGATAAAATGACAGCTAAAATAACTAGACTTGAAAACAATTTGACACATAATGACGACCACAGTGACTTGAATGCCAAATCTACGACCAGTAACACTAATAAACATTGTCAAACATACGGATACCATCTACACAATACTACGCAATTGACAAAGATAAATGAACAAACACAACAACCGTTACAACGAATAACAAAATAACAATATACAGACAAAAATGGCAATCACAGATATAACAGATGAAACTTTTATTTCCGGGCAACTAAAGGCAGCAGCTACTCTGCCAGTCTCGGGACACTTGGACCCATCAGTATAAATATTCAAATGCTGTGACCATTTATTTTTAATATGGTCTTTGGCACAAAGACGTACATAACGGGGTGGATCACTCTTAGTAACTTTAGAGAGAAGCTCTAAACATACATCTGGGGGATCCAGGTGCCAGGGAGGAAACAGGCAAACCTCCGCTTTATAAACTGGAAACTCTGTTGCTCCAGAGCTGGCTAATATTTCCATTGCTCTAACTTTAAATGGTTTTGGGTGACTACTCTCCCGCTCATACAGAAAATCATACCCGGAAGGTTCGAATACAGATGACGCGGAGTTGCCATAAGAGCATTTAAGTTTTAGTGCATACTTAAATGAACGGAATTGCCGTCGGATATGTAATGGCCACTCATTACATATCACCTGAAGTACATTTAGTGGCGTAGTTCTCAGTGTACCTGTACACAATCGAAAGGCTGCAAACTGTATGGAATTAAGTTTGGCTTTAAGTGAGGTACACGCGGAGTCATATGCCTCACAACAGTAGTCGAGGCGAGATCTTATTAAGGCTCTGTAAAGTAACACATTGATGTTTTATCAGCACCCCAGTAGGCCTACTTCCCTGAAACAGATCGCATTCAGTTTAAAACTTTCTGGCTTTTAGATATGATCATATCGATGTGTTCAGACCATGTTAATCTTTTATCTAATATAGCCCCCAGATATCGAAAAGAGGTTTTGATTTGGATAATCCCAGAATTAAGGTACAAACAAGGGATGTAATTTGGCCGACATTTAGTAAACAAAACACGCTCTGTTTTGACTTTGGAAAACTTAAAACCCCACTTGCCACTCCATACCATGATTTCGCTCAGGCCATCCTGTATGTACTTATCCGCCACATGTTAGTTAGTAGACACACAGAGCCTTGCCATTGGCAAATAATGAACAATTAAGCTTTGGATTTAATACTGATAGCAGATCGGTTATGGCTAAGTTGAAAAGTGTCGGCGAAAGGACTCTCCCCTCGGGCATTCCGTTCTCAATGGCTCTTGGACTTAAGAAGTCTGTGCCTATTCTCCCCTGGATAAAACGGTTTGTAAGAAAATTCTGTACCCAGCCTATTATCCTACCACCTATACCCATACCCTTCATTTTTATCAATAGCCCCTTCCTCCATAACATGTCATAAGCCTTCTCTATGTCCAAAACACCGCTAATACATACTCTCTATTAATGATCACTACATGATCGGTAGTAGACCGATTTTTCCTAAACCCGCTCTGCACAGTGCTTAAGGTACTATGTTTATCCAGAAACCACACAAGACGATTATTAATCATTTTCTCCATTATTTTACACAGTACAGACGTTAGTGCTATTGGTCTATAGGTTGTAGGTAGAGAGGAATCCTTACAAGGCTAAAACAAAAATACATTACATTAATTTGCAGTCAAATCTGCTAACCTATACAGGCTAACAATACATTATCGCAATCCCAAAAAGAAATTTTGTGAACCAATATTATTACCTCTTACTTTCATATGTACAAGCTAACGTCTAGTATTTGATTTCGGGGTATTGCAACAATAGCTGAACATTTCCACCTCCCGAAAAAATTCAGATAAACATTTGTACATTGACGAGAATGCAGATAAGCAGAAACAATGACATAAGCTCCTAAAGCTTAGAGTTTCTTGGACATTATGGCTAGTTAAACGTGCAATATTTGTTTTCCGGGTCTAGCAACTTAAACTGAACATTAGCACTTCCTGAAAATATCGGATAAACATTTGTTAGTAGTAATCTCGTGTATTAACGAGGATACAGTTAAACAGAAAGAGTTTCTTGGGCGACTATGTCCATTTTGTCTTATCTTGAGTCAAGGTAAAGTTTAAAAAGACATCATTTTGATTTCTGATTCCAGTAATTTCGCATATGTTTTCAGTAGGGCAACAATGTAACCTGTATTCATTCGATAATGTGACTAATCAGTCAAGTATAAATCTAACACTTCAACAAGATCAGCTTTATTTTTTAACTCTCAGTAGCGAACAGATATACATTTGATCTTTCTTTCAAATCGTAAACAACATTATCTGTACAATACTGTTTCGTGTCATTAAATCTTAGCGGTTTCATAACGAAATTTCGAAGATTATAGAAAGACAGAAAGGTTGAAAAATGTCCATGATTATTATTTATTGGTTATTAATAATATTCTGCATTTCGATAAATGATGTATAAAATAAAGTTTTATTTTGCATTTAATTTATTTTTATAAACAAAGGAATCGAAAGGTAAATATCTGAAAGCACCGAGAAACGGACTCAATTTAAATTTCTGTGTTTTAAAGTATTTTTGGAGATAAAATTCGAATTGCTATAATTTTATAGAATAATGGAAATACTAAAATCTCTATTGACACCAGATCAAAAGAAATACTGGTGATTTGTTTTATTACACATTTTGCCAAAGGATGGTGATAGTATAATAAATGAATTCCTTGCAAATCACGAAATTATTTGCATACAAAGTGGTTCATGAATAAAATATTTGCTACAAACAATAATTCCGTGGTACAGGCGCCAGCATAACAAGAATGGAAAAGCTTTCAGTGAATAATGCAACATTTCACATCTTTTTCACAGGTGAGGTTATATTGAATACACATCCCGTGTAAATGACATTTTTAGAAAATAAAGGAATTAAAAGGTTTGCTATTGAATAAACCCAATTATATTCCCGTGTATTGAGGAGACGAAATTAAAGGAAAACATAGAACCAATAAAATCATATCAGATATTTATTAAGTTGAACACACCATTATTAATATGTTTCTTTTATCTCGGTTGTACGACATTAAACACCAATCAAATCAGATAAATAAATCTATCTGTCTCTTTATCCATATTTTAATAATATCGTGTAAAGATAATCAGATATATTTAGTTGTGGATCGTAGCTAGCGTTTTTCAACCTAATGCTCTGGTACTTTACTTCATCTTTGAAAGCAAAACGAAATTGCATTTACACAAAAACCGATAATAAGCTTAATGTCCAAGGATATTTCCAATAAGTTATGACATGCTAGCGTAAATTAATCAAACAATTCAAGGAAATAAGAACAATAACTACAACAACAATTACTTGGTTTTGGCGTTTAAAATGGCGAATTGCAGAATACCCGTTCCCTTTTAAAGTATCTCTCCTGTGATGAATAACATTGCACTGTCGCCTTGGTAGCATCTGAGTAGTGGTACTAGAAATAAACTTTGAAAAATATGTATATTTATCCAAAATCTTATTGTGTCACAAGTTTGAATTGAGTTTTGCACATGTCTCCTTTGAATTGCTATCTATACAAGCACCAATGCAGGATTTCTAAGAACAATTTTGACGTGCGTTCGTTTCTTTTGAAGTGAAAAGTATATAGCGTGGAGCCGAATATCCCTCGATTTACTTTGAAGTGAAAAGTATATAGCATGGAGCCGAATATCTGGAGATGTATCAGTTTAGAATGTGTCACAGATTACATTTTTCGTTGTATAATTTTAAGGATAAGCTAATCAACAAGAAGGGAGAGCAAACGTTTACTTTTTACTTGAAGGATTGTTACCATCTCTTTTCAACGGTTAAATGATATTAAACTCATCGGACATCATTAAATCCATCGCATAATGAAGGGATTCTTGAAATATTTTCCACTTTCCTTAAAAACGCGTTAATTGAAAAGCACCTAGGCATGCTAAAGAAAATTATTGTAAATTAAATTTGTAGCTTGTAACAAAAAATACATTTAGTGTTAATCAATAAAACCACGGTATCATAATTTTTGGTCTTACCGACACGCACTGGAAGAAAAACACAGGGGAATGCATCAAAATGTTTATTAAATTGACGCCATATTTTTTTTGTGCTGGAAAATCGATTATATCTAATCACTTATCTTTTTTATTTGATTCTTATATCCATCAAAGATTCTTAGGTAAGTTTTGATTATCAATTCAGCTGTATGATTAAATACAATCCTCGAAACCAAAACGGGGCGCGTCGTGGCCAAATAGGTTGAGCGTTCAACATCACTGTACCCTTCTCTCATCTGGAAAAGGTTCTAATTCCCTGTCGATTGTTGGTAAATAAGTGAAGTTTTCCTGTGGCTGCAGAGATCGCAGGGCGAATCTTATATTAACAGTCCTTATACTAACGAAAAGGGCTATATATCCCTCAATTAGGCATCAAACGATTACAAGCAATAAAACAAAATTTGTTGTCACACCATGTTTAAAATAGGCTGGCTGGGCAGGTGACCATGTGCTCTGAGGTAAGGACATCGCGAAAGTGAAATGTTGTTGTGTTCTGTATTTTCCTCCTGTAAATGTAGTGTGGTGTCTTCTGTGTTACCAGCCTTGTTTGGGGTGGTGTCCGTTACACATTGTGCTTGCACGCAGTCGTATGAGCGAATTCACCTTAAGTATGGCATAAAACCCCAATCATGAAGAGCAAAAATTGAATTATAAATTTGCTTAACTTATTACTTGTGGGGGTTGCCAGCATCGTTTACGGTGGTTACATTCCACCCATTGGGCTGGCACGCTGTCATATATATAAGTGATATAACTTTGAGCACGGCATAAAACCCCAATCAAACAAACAAACAAACATTCGTAGTTACTCACTGTATTAGGGGTGCAACAAGATAAACGCATATTCTTTGCCCATTTTAACTAGATTCCACTTTACCTTATGAGGCGTGGATTGTTTTTAGGTAGTTTCCTGTGCTCTAGTGCTCTCTGAGAAAAGAGGCATCCGGAAGATGTTTGGTTGTGGCGTCCTGTGTTATGTCCTGCCGTTGTCCTTCTTCTAGCCAGTTCGTGTAGGGTTGTTTCCTTCGCCCGAAGACCTGAGGCAATGTGATATAAGTGACGCTATACTTAACATTGTTTTTTCTGGTCGAACACTTAGCAATATTTGGTAGTGAATTAACTTATTTAGTTATTACTGTTCTTCTTATATTTTAGTGTTAAGATAACTGTTGAAAGAGATTTTGCATGCATTTAGTAGACTTGGAACATCTGCATACATTATGGCCATTATGTATGTATAATATCTAGAACCGAAATAAGAATAAAGTAACACGACTTTTGCTTTTTACAAGGGTCTGATTTACTGTATGGAGAATCTTAAAATGCTGTTTTATTCATGTATAGTGTGGGTGGGTGGCGAAAACTTAAAGTATTGTAATTAACATCGTTAATTCATTCTTGTTGCATGACCCCAAAAACTCTTGCACTAGCAGGGTGGTAATAACTTCCCGACAGTACCCGTGAATTTTTTAATTTGTGTGGGGAATGTTTCTTTGATCAAATCTACCGATTATTAGTGTTTCGATGAAGTAATTAATTAAATTAAACCTTTGTTTGTCAACTGTGTGCTGATGAACATTGTAACGAAAAGTCGGTGTACCATAGAAAACCTTGGAGAAACCTCGTAATAATCACCGCAGTTAATGGAAAGCTTCCCATATGTACCTCAAGGCCCGTGTTCACTAAGCTACTTTTAACAGCTAAGAAATACCGAATTTCAGCGTTAAAATTAATTATCCAGCATCAGAAACAGTTAAGAAAAATGTTTACGCATTTAAAGTAAAAGGCTTACGAAGTCAAACGACAATTGGATAAGAAAATATAGAAATTGTCTTTTTAACACATTAAACAGATATTTTGTATTTTTTTTGTCGATTTTAAATAATTTTTCAAAGTTGACAATATATATCTTTCTCTAACATTTCTCTGAGCGCAGACATCTTGTCGTTTTCACCGATCTGGTTCGGTGATTTCCGTATGTGACGTGAATTGGTCCGGCAGCTTACTAGTTGCGCCATTTAGACATGCTGAAGTAAGAGGTACCCAAAACTACCTACCTTTGGGTGTTCAAATTTCACATCTAATCTGGAACAGAAGCAAGTGGAGGGAGAGTTCCGACCAGAGATTTTGAAGCAATGAGTTATAGAATGTGAAACGAAAAGAAATTCCCTACAGCAATTCAAGGCTTTAATATGAACACTTCCTTTCTGAATGTTTTGAGACAAATAAATTGCTACAGTTCGGCATAAATCCGACAAATAAACGCCCAAAATTAAAACAAGATGCAGCTGCAGACTGCAGTATTATTTGTATATTTGACAAGTGGCAAGTCGGGTTCAAAACACGTGTATACAATCTTATCGGCACCTTGAAGGACGGCACACCAGAGGACGGCACTTCACAGGACGGCCTATATTGTAGAAAGGTTATATTATGGAGAAGGTAATGGAGGGAGGTTTGGGAAAAAGTATGGAGAATTTTATCACATTTTATTAAAATAGGGCAAAGCAAATTTTAAATTCTAATTGTTATCGTTAACTGCATTTAAATTTTCCTTCCCTTTTTTCTCTCCTATTGAAAAACAATAATTTCTAGCCCCCTTCCGCTATTCAAAATCTTAACTTATCCATATACGGTTATGAAACCAGCAAGATCAAAAGTTTTATATGCGGCATATGAGGAAAAATGGTTGTCCTTCTTTATGTTGACTTCGAATAATGGCATGATTTCTCCTGATTTTTACTAGCCTTGTGCCAACTTAATAATTTTCATTTCAAAGTATTAGTCTTAGTTAATGCACAAACTTCAAAGTTGGTTAAAATCAAGGCAATCAGAATTTGTTGTAAATCCCTAATTTTGAATGCTTATGTTACATTAATTATTGTTATTTAATAAAACCAAAGCACTTGTTATGACTAGCATAGAGGCTATTACAAAGTGAGTTTTCAGTGGAAACAAACTCCGGAATATTAAGAAGAAGCAGCCAGAAAAAACAAACTAAAACTAAAACATTAAATAAATCTAACGTGTATTGTATTGTACCACACATGAGTATACTGGACCATACTTGTAGGCTACATATACTGTGTATCGGTCTGGTAGTGACAGTATAAAAGTATCTCTAGATCCTGTTTTATTTTATAACTTTATAACTCAATCTAGCAGTACTAAAACCAGCTGACAACGACACCAGTCTATCCTGGTCAAGCGCCCAATCTCGTCATTCGACGAAATGTCACCAGCTGAATCAGTGTTTATCCCCTAACTATTCGAGAGGAATTCCAATATGATATACCTTTATGTCTCCTGGGAGGAGAGCTACAAACCCAATTCAAGTCACTTTATCCGCCACAACAAGATGGCGAGCAGGAAATTGGTGTCTTGTACTAAAATTATTTTACTTGCCATTTCAACGGCCTCTAATTTCGCGTAAAAAAATCACAAAAATGTTCACCCTGCGGAATCTGAAAGTTGACATCTTATTCTGTTAATAGAGATACGGTGTTAGACTATTGCTTTAAAGTGTTTGAAAAAACTCAAATAAATATTAAAGACGCTTTATGAAAACTGGCCCAGAACTGGATTGTTCAAACGATAACACATGCAGGTTTATTTTGGCAATGAAACTCTATTATGACGTCACGTCACGCGAAAATGACCCCAAGCCGACTCGCAACATATAAGTGGTACATCTAAGGAGATTGAGTTGTCCATCGTTCAATCAATAGAGCCTTCGCACGGGCTTGATACAATGGTAGGGATTTTTCTAGATTTTGTTAGCGTTCTATTTTTAAATAGAGCAGCAGGAGGCGCAAGCACAAGCTCATATTGGTACAAGAATACATGTAGGGGTTTGTCTTATGACTAGATAACAACGTCGTGACGTCATCCGTTCCGACTGCAGCAACGTCTCAATACTAATATCCGTTGCTTTCAGTGACATAGCTTTCCGTCATAATACAATGCCCGGATGTTTTTGCGAATGACAGCGTTGTGTCAATCGGTGATTCTTGATGCAACATCAAAGACTGATTAATTGCTGTGAACAGTATATTGTCTTTGTTTATAGCGAAACCTAGAGTAAAACTGTTACGTCAATATGGCCAAGTCATAGAAGTGTCTAGGAGATTTTGGAGATTTTGTAATTGTTGTTGGACTATGCGAACTTGTAATGGACTGGACGTCATTCTGTCCCAGCCGCAGTATCTTGTAATAACCTCCCTCCAGCCCGCGCCCCGATTTGTTGCTGCCATCTGCTCATGAGTGACTCCATCCGAGAACCTTGTGAAAGCATTGAAACCAACACATCCTCGTCAGTCGGCACACAGCACTGGATCCAGCCCACTGCCTCTGGTCCGCAATCCCATCAGGACATAGCAGAGTGTAGCACAAGGCACCAGAATATCCCCTGTCGTTATATGCCTGGATCGTTTTCCAGTGATTATCAGGCCACCCTATCAGGTATAAGCTTTGTCAGGAGCATTGATCAACCCCAAATGTTTCTTCGGAATTCTATTTCTCTGGAAAGTTTTTATTGGTTAAATTTTATTTTGTTTGGTGTATGTGAACTTATTTATTTTGTTAAAACACTGTTTTTGATGGATTTCGTAGCGTACATTGATTATCTGTATCACCTGGTATCCCTTATCATTTGGATGGTCAATTTGTATCCTATTCATCGAAAAGAAATTCAAATTTATCTCCTCTGCTATAATTTTGTTACTGAAAGACACCAGATTAGATAACGAGATTATTTTAGTGTAAATGAACAAAGTCATTCATTTGTGGAAATTCCGCTATCCTGTTACTCGGCAAGTTTGTTGATACATCCAGGCTTAAATAAGTTGCTTGTTTTGAATTTACAGATGCCTCAGCCCTGGAGAAGTCCTCCCCATTCCTTCTGTGCTGATCCAGTTCTCATTTGGTCTGTCAATGGCAGTAGTCAAACAGACGACCATGCCCCTTTTCGGTTCCTCGACGAACCTCGGTTCATTCTAAATCCTGATTACAAAGTGGACAGTGAGCCACGAACTTCCAATGGCTCAGGTTTGAGCTCATTCCCGTTCTCGCCTGACGATGCGAACATCCTCACTAACGAACTGGAGAAACTGTCTCGGGCACGGAGGCGTACAGCACATAGGGCTGTCGACACATTGACAACTTCTCTTAATAGTATGACACCTTCGATGATTCCCGTAGAAGTGCCTTGCACATCCTTCCTTCGGAGGTTTACCGATTATCCGCGTCCTTCAGATTCAAGTTTCACCGTCATACCTCCCTCGTCATCAAGACAAAACATTGCTCTACTAGGCTCCGCACCGCCAATCAACGTAATACCACACGCGCCTTCATCCATTTACCCCATGGATGTCTTGCATCACCAGCAGACAAAATATGCCCAGGCGCTATTGACAGTATTTGGGCGAGTCGAACATCGTCTTCAATGAACTCGAGTTTTATTATTCTTGACCAAAACACTTAAAAAATTTAAAGTGGATTAAAGTCTGATCACGGCACTTTTGATGTACCAGGGGAAAGGTCCCGTCCGAACTTAACACATTCTTCTCGTACAATTGACTTGCCAGGTTATTCTCAAGTTGACCCGGAACTCAGATTAAACCTGAACTTACTAAAATGCTCAACTGTAGGGAAAGTTTTATCTCCTAATATTCACGTGGACTTCGCCACCAAGAGCGGGCTAGAATTCATGCACAATACAGGTAACCTGCATTTGGACACAAATCCGGGCAACATTTTACTCTGTGGTAAGGGTTACACGGTCTTAGCGGATTTCGGAACAGCAATGTTAACATAAGTGGACCCGTTCGTCGCTACACTCCTTCCTATGTTTCACCAGGAGTTCTTCGAGGAGAGACCCCAACTAACCAGGCTGATCTTTGGTCCACTGCCTGTGTATTGTATGAGGCAGTGGTTGGCAGATCCCCGTACAAGGGTCTAACCAGAACGGAGACTGAGATGAAGATCCTGGCCTGCCCTACACCTGATGTCTCCATGCTGTCCCTGGACGCACAGCAAAACCGAAAGACTCGGATTCTCTTTTGGAGCCCGGGAGGTGTCGAGACACATAATCTTCCACTCAATCAATTGGGACAGGATCAAATATGGTCACCGCCATTCTGATTGCCGACTCTTTCAAGTTATACGAGCTGTAGAACAAGTTGAAGCAGCACCTCGCCAGTCGTCCATTAGCTCTCTGTGCAACAACAACAATAGCCACAGATGGCAGCTCTGGTCGTCGTAATCAATCGAGCGTTCTGATGAAGAATTCAGTTTTTCTCAGCTGGCCATCTACACCGTGCAGGAGGGGGATGAAGAGTACAGTGATCCAGAGGAACCAGTAGGTCGTAAAGAAAGAGAAGTTGATAGACATGGGGTTACAGAAGGACCGTGTAATATTGATAAGAGAGGTGATGGCGGCGGCGGTTAGACACGCGCCTTTATCGAGTGTTAGCTGTGTGTTCATTTCGCTTTTTGGCATTCCAGAAATTTTATTTTCTGTTGAGAATTTTATTGTTTTTGAGGCTAAAATTACTTAATTGAATTTAGAGGAATATTTGTTCAACATTACTGTATTATTATTGTTTTGTTGATTTCGTTTCGGGTTGGTTTTTATTCTGAATTGTTAAAGCATTTATCAGATTAATACTAGAATTATAATGAGAAACACTTTATTGATTTGTGCAGGGTGAAGGACCGTGTGATAGAGATGATGAAGGCGGCGGTTAGACACTATCCTTTAATTTAGTTTTAGAATTTTGTGTTTGTTCCGCGTTTTATTGTGTTTTTTTTCTTCTTCTAGAATTGTAAGACTTTGTATTTGTGGCAGTACACAATTATATATTTTTTTTACTATATTCTTAGTATTTTAACTTTCCTGTATTGTTTTTGTATTCGTTTAGTTTCGTTTCTTTTTTTCTTGTTTAACTAAACTTTTAAAGCTTGTGTCAGATTAACAATATACCTATAATGTGAAACACCTCATCAGTTTTTGCAGGATGATTTTTCCCTCGATGTCTATGCGAAAAATGTATTTCAATTCAAATTGTCACTTAAACTATGAGGTTGTCGTGTTATTATTTACCTAACCACTGATGTGTAGGCTGATGTTTGTGTTTAGTTAACTTTTATGGTCAACCATGCAAAGATGTGGATTTATTGATGGATTGATTGATTGGGATTTAACGCCGTTCTCATGGGTATATATGTTTCATATTATATAAAAACCAGGAAATACTTACAAGACAAGAGGAGGAAAGCAACGTGGATCATTGTACACAATTGTACAAACTATAGCCATAAACTTTATTTTAATTTTTTCAATGAAGAGAGCAGTTGGTTTGGTGGGAGCTCTCTGTGCCCTGGTGCATCAATATATATATATGAATATTTATTATCTGAATAACACCAAAACAAACAACAGACAGATGTTCACTATTTCATTGTCCCTGTGTCAGTTCGTACGGTAGAGAAAAAAAACACAGCCTATACCTGGATAAAAACTCGATCATTCTACAGTGAGCCTCTGTCGCTCAGTCGGCCAGAGCGAAGGTCCTACTAACCACAGACCCGAGTTCGAATTCTGGTGGGGGCAACACAAAACTTCTTTATCTACATGTATAAACAAATATTTATTTGAATGCAGAGATAACAACTCTGTTAAAGCCTTTCATTTTAGCTAAAAGTCTCAGGAGTACAGATAAAACGCTAGTTGGCTTTCATCGTTATCCTTACTTTATAGACTAATGGGTTAAATGTCTTGGTCTACATGATATTATATTAACATTGTATTAACATGTACCTTTATATCTGTGTGTGCTATATATTCATCGCATATGCTATCCACGATCCACCTCTTACTACCTTGTGTCGAAATGCCTGTACATCTCGAAATTAAGATCTATTCAGAAACTTGTCTTTGGGAATTAATCTAGAAAATGAGATGATATATCGGTTTTTATTAGCCGATTCCCCTGTGCCAGTGTGATTACCCTTGACAAAAAATAGGTTAAAAATTAAAGATCAATTATATGACAAAACTGTACCATTAATGTCATAGTGGTGGTTTGCGACCCATTCTGGTTCATTATGCGATTTAGAGAGGTATTTGGCTCGTTATTATGTCGGCATTTACTGTTGCAGAATTATAACATTTTAACCTATAACATTAGAGAAAATAAGACGGTAAATGGTTTAATCGGGTTACATGGGGATACAAAGTGTTTTTCCTGTCACTTCCGAAGGAGAGGGGAGGGCATGCCGTGCGTGAGGAAGAACCTATCAAGTAATTCAACAAACCATTGAATTTAAAAGTTGTATGCCGAGCTATTGTTATGCTCAATAGTTCGATTCTATTACTTTGTTTTCTTTGTTGCTCTATGACGATTTTTATTTGTGCGGAATGCACTTCATGTCTTATAGGAAACGTTCATCTACATACCATAAAAGTATTGCCTTCAGCGGTAAATATATATCGCTAATAGCCTCCAAAATGGTCAGTCTTTACACAAAAGCCGATAATCGGAGGCGACGGAAGGTACTGGAGATAGGCAATGTGGAACAAGAATGAAAGTTAAAGTGATAGACGTTTAAATATATATAAAATAGATTCTGGACTAACTAGATGCCGACTGTGGCACTACACAGACACTTAAAATGAAGAAAACAAAACAAAACAACAGTCGACATTACGCCCTTGAGGGAAAACATTAGGCTACTTACTCTGAATCTGGAAGGAAGTGGATTTACTTTAACCCTAAAACATAACGTGAATGTATTTTCTACCTCTGTTAAAAAAGTCGCTTCTGTAGAACAGTATCATGTTTTTGTTATGTGCCCAGCTTCTAAATGCCGCTTAAATAAGTTGGCTTTACTTTAACAGAAACGTATTTTGCTTTTGCTAAGTTTAAGGTCATCTTGTTACTGAAAATTGTGTTTAGGAACAAACCACCAATATTTTCATACAACTGGGAATACTCAACATACATCCATCGTTTATGGAGTCGGAGAAGAACTAGCTGTTGTGGACATTTTCTGCATTGAATTTGGTCAGAATACTGATCAGACATCCATAGCCGGAGAAGAACAGACGGTTGTTGAAATTTTTGGCATTGAATTTGTGGAAGAGTGTAAAATTGTACTGATCTTGCCACACTTCCCTATAAACACAATTACTTCATTGTCCCTGAAGCTTTTAAGATGTTTGCATTAAACTTCCAATCCAGGAAATTATGCACCGTTCATATAGACTGTGTGGGACGGCAATCTGGTCACGCGAGATCTGTCATGTATGTCGAGATGAAAACAAATATCTGAGCCGTGTGGGAATATGCTTTCTGCCTGATTTTGATGTTCAGATTGGTCTATGAAGTGATATAATCTTGACTGGAAATTTTGTATCAATATATGCTCGCACGAAGAATCCCGGTAGAAAACATTATAGAACGTACCTCGTGTATTATATGACATTATCAACTGAAGTGGGTTGTTCTTAAAATTTGTCCACAAGGCCCCAGATATCCGTCTTGTCCTCGTCATACATAGAAGATCTCGCGTGAACAGATTGGTTTGAGAATGAATATGCAGAATGAGTACACAAAACATGGAGCACTTCTAATTTCAGGGTTCATTTTAATTCGTCATTTGGCGCCAACTGTCAGCAAAGTTTAAGATTATGTGGAGTCCAACAATGGTGTATAAGACCACAATGCCTGGGAAAAGTTCCAGTTGGTAAAAATGGGTCAATGGCATGGCTCGATCTAGTTCGAAAGCAATTTTGGCGGATGACTCACAGAGGAACGCGTCAATAGAGGAAAATTTACATCTTTGTGGAAAGAATCCGTTTGTTCAATATTAACATAGTACAAACGAATATGTTAATTTAATGCTAGATATAGCAATGTTTCCAAGGCTCTATTAAACGTACAGCACAGAGGCACAAAATTAAAATTTACAAAATATGATAAAAATTATAAGAGGAAGAGGGGGAGTGGGATTTAGCATTAAATTCGGGCCCATGTATCCGCAATGTCACGTCCAGCAAGAGAGGTAATTTTAGCATAGGTCAAAAGCTGTCTGTATCCGTACGGTGTCTCGTTGAAAACTTCATCCAGCCATTGTTGGGCTTCTGTAACAGACACCAAAAAATACAGCACACGATAGTTATAAACAACATTATGACTTAGTACTGAAATGCGGAGCTAATGAAATATTACACTGGGATGTTATAACATACAAATATGCTGATGACTGACAAACAGATGTATTTAAGGAATTACAGTTTTGATCTTTTATATATTTGGGGTAACTTGCATATATATCAAGGCCAACTTTCTTAATATTGATGTACATGGTTTAGTACCACAAGATGCCTACAGCTTTGTGCAGAACGTACACCTTTCTTTTTCCAGAAACCGAGTTCCTAGTCGCACCATCTTGTTTTGGTTCTTCGGGGGCTGCCGCTAGTCATAAAATGTGATGGGATTGTCAATTTAAATCTTATCGGCTTGAAAATTGGCACGATTCTTATTTGGACAGGCGTATCATTAAATGGAGAATTATTTTGATACGATGTCGTTACACCAGAGACCATAGGTTGACAAGACCAATCCATTGCTAGCACCAAATCCCGCCATTTTGTCAACATGGAACGTGGCGGCCCCTGTCCGTCGGGGATTTGATTTCTAGTTGTCACAATGGGTTCCACATGTAGCGGTCACAGCAGCGGTTCGCGCACAATTAAAAAGGCAAATAAGGACGCTAGAAAAAAAAACATACTGGATATCAGACTGCAAGTATTGATCAACGTCACTGACAGCCAATCAAAACCCTACATCTAGGGGGCGCCAATGTTGAATTTGCAATAGGGCCTGTAAGTCACGACATGTGATAAGAGAGATTTCACGAGATTCCATCCCGTTCCGGGTGCATGTTACTACTTTATTTACATATATTATCACACGCAAAGTTAAAAAGGTGACAATTGTCCCGTCCGGTCCTATAACTGAACCGAAATATAAACCTGACCACTATTCAAAACAAAGCGCCACAGTTTCCAAGATGATCCCTCAAGTAAAGTAGAAATGAACGAGACTTACAGAGCCTATATGGTCCTGGCAAGTGACCAGTCTTAATCTATGTTCTCTTGTTGCACGTCCTTAATAGCGCTTTAAGCCCGATTTTTACACCATAATTAGGGTTGTTGGCTTCTTCAAAAGGCCATATATATGGAACCAAGGTAACAGAAACGATGTAACCAACACTAGGCGAAAGCCCATTTCATATACTTCAGTTTATCAGAGAGTCTACATGGCGTTATAGTCGAAATATTTGGAGATAATGGTTTGACCCAATTTTCGACTAAACTGTTTTTATTATTATCCTGCTGAAGCGGTCTTAGCATCTAGGCCGAAACGTTGCGCCAAAAATATACCAGAAGTTAAATAACCATAATATATTATGTTATCATATACCTATAGCTCAGACCCGCGTGACACAGAGCCATCATATATATTTATCTACATCCTCTGAAACCGGGATAATTTTCAATGTTTTGTTTACAGGGGATTCCCATCGACTGTATGGAAGAAAAAACGTCAAAAGTGAAACGAGTGCAAAATAACGTCACGTGATTACGTCGACAGGGCTTCCCTTTGCGCAGTAATATATGTAAACAGACCCTGCGTACCCGTTTAATACCATTTCTATTCATTATGACTTGTTTTGTATATACATTTATATTACCCAAGTCGTGACCTGTTTTTTTGTTGGATAAATAAAGAAATTAAACAGCGTTTTTCATAGTTTTTCTATACTTTATAACTGTTAATTATTTTATAATTGTTACCATATCCTATCTATAGTTACTCTATTTATGTTAAAATATGGACATGATCTAGAAAACAAAAAAGCAAAATGTAAGAATTAACTTGAAAATAAAACGTTGTGATTGACGGGCCGCGAAATCAATATTTGCAGTCCGACCTCGGACAACTCGGGCTGATACATAGTCGCGTACCCCGCACTGTCATTATAATCTCTATTTATCACATAACTACAATATTTCTTGAAAAAATCGGCCTATAGTGCAGCGATAGTGGCTAAGTTTTCATTGATTTCCATGGACTTGTATGGCAGAAAAACCCTTAAAGGTGAAACGAGTGCAGAATGACGTCACGTGATTATGTCGACAGGGCTTATGACTGTTTTTTTTAGACATTTATATTACACAAGTCGTGACATGTTTTTGTTGTCTGAGGTCGGACTGCGTGCCTTCTTGGGGACATTTTGTCAAACTTTCACTGACACTCGTCTGTGACGAAAGACTACTTAGAACAGAGCGGAGGCTGCTATTAAAAATAGTGCAGCGATAGTGGCCACGTTTATACTATGAAAAAAGCTGTTTTATTTCTTTATTTATGATCATGCATTATAATCTCTTTTTATTCCACATTTCGTTATATAATGCGTCGACAGCATGCGTTGCTATTATTGTTGAGACCCACTTCATTGCAGTACGCAATAAAGAGTTGACGCCAATAGACGTCATTAATTACCCCACGCTTCGAACAACATCATGGTTTTCCAACTGAAACCGCCTGCTTTGAAATTTTATGTGAACATTAGGTCAAATGTGATGTTTAATGATTTGCTCGTCGATATAAATAATGGAAAGAATATTATACATAGAGGTTTGAATACCATTATATCGCTCACGTGAATGGTGGAAGTTATCATGCACAACGCTTCGCGTCTCGTGGGATTTCAGTTCCACCACAAACTCAAGCAATATTAATGGCATTCAAACTCCACTGCCTAATATCCTCTACTTATTTGGTTTTGTGTTTATGGCAATTACAATCAGTACATGTCAGTTTCTTCCGCTCAAGTCATTTCCCGGTCGTCTACAAGAGGCACCCGGATCTTCCCTAAGCATACTTTTAGTGTGTTAGTTAGGGGAAGAGGTTCTTATGACAACGGTTCGTAAATACAGAAAGGTGTTGGTTGACGTGTTTTTGCGAGGAAACTGAAGCAAAGCCACAATATCAAATGAATGTTAGGCAACTTTCAGTTTAGTTTTGTACAACGGGTTCAAGAAAATTGTCACTAAACCAGGTACCTTTGCTGATTTTTGACCGTAAACAAACAGTCAAAGCTAACATTACCTGCTTCGTTTAACTTGTTGTCGTTGTTACTGTCGATGTGGTTGGCTACACTTTGAAAATCGAATGACATACGCTCAAACCGCCTCAAGGAAAATACCAACCCCATCTCCTCGTTGCTGATCTCTCCATTACCATTTCGATCTAATACGTGGATGACCATCGGATTGTTAGAATCCTGTTGGATGAAAATGAAACATCAGCAGTTACCGGTAAAACGATATGGTGTTACCTAGCAGCTTAAAGTAACAAACGTACCCAAAATTTGGACTTTTAAACTAATTCCGTTTGCCAAGATTTTTTTACAAGATTTGATGTTTCTTCAAAATTTAAAACACTCACGTTAAAATAAAAATTATTCATTTGGTACAAAGTTTGTACGGAACAGGAGAAATTTAGCAGTTATTCGAATTTAACGGAAAGAGGGCTCTTCATAATTGCTCACAAAGACTTTGATCCAGCCGCAGTGAATGCCCTTGTTTGTTACAAACCAACATTTTGAACCTTGCAAAGGGTGTGGCTAACACGGTTGACTCGGAGTGACGCCGGTACATCAAAGTGTGTCTGAGATGCAACAGCGAATTTACACATTTCCAATTTAAATTTCTGGCAGAATGTTTTTTTTTTGTAGCTTTCAAACTAATCCTGACGGCACCACTGGGAAGATACAATGGCAACAGACATCAAGCAAACTCATCACAAATATTGCTTCCCAATGCCTCTTGTTTACAGAGCACTTGGGTCGGAAAACTCCCACAAAACTTTGGCAAAGGAAGATAATTAGAGGTTGTAATGCTTGTCACAGAATAACAGATATCCCTAACCATCATAGTTATCAATAATTCTGGTATAAGTATTCAACTGATGATGACATAAAAAGCCGAACAATATTATCTCTAACAACATTAATTTCTTGTTTTAAGCCCGCTGGTCATCTTATACACGAAACTGATATGTAACACTACTAGCTTGTGCAATGCTCAAACAAGATTGCGTAAATTCTAATAACAACAACAACAACAGCAACAACAAAACCTTACCGCAACTGTGTCCAGTCCTTCAATAGTAACCTGCACACGGACAGCAATTTCTATGATTGGCCCTACTACTATGTCAGTTGCCTCTTCTATCAACACGGAGGCAGCCTTTTGGTATTCTGTTAAGAAGTGTCGAGACTTTGGTTAGATAGTAAGTCTCATAGATATAAATCATTTTTCGGGTTTCTTTGTGTATTCTTTCAAAATATCTCCACAGTTTTAAGATTTTACACACTCTCTCCAAAATGCAGCGCAAACATCGCATACCAAAACCAATACTGGGTACAAAAATGTTTCACCTACTTTCCCAGCGTGCCAAGTTATTTCTCTGCTATTAATCACAGATCCAGATAATTCCTCTGCTTTCTTTCACATGGTTACATAAATCCTCGGCCACATATGACATATATAATCATCCAGTCTATATGCATACGTCATTAAATATATATATGTGTAAATTGTGTTAAAAATCACAAAACAAAAACCGACATTTTAACAGTTTGAAACATCTTCTGTATAATTTTTGTAACTTGTAAAATTTGTTAAACGCTGCTACCTTCTATGTGAATGATGATTTGTACATGTTTGACCCTTGTATGAGTTAGGCTGGTCAGGCTAAATAAAGAATTGAATTGCTCTATTCTATGAAACTTACATTTCGTTTATGCACGTGAACATTTAAAGCTATTCCAATGTTGAAGTACCTCTTTGCTCAATGAAACCACTCCCGTCACTGTCGACAATAGTAGCTAATGTTATGAGGTAGCCTTTAAATGCCGGATGATGATAATTCTGTCCAGCCGACTGCCATATCGAAGCAAAAATAATTAAATACACAACTACATATTCACGCACTCAAGAATGTAGATAATTAGCCATCTAAAGCAAACATAATGCTGACGTTTGTGAATTTGGACAGCAGTTTAGAGTAGTCAGTTTGTATTTTAAAATTTGTGCTTCATGTTTAGTATACGCAACGGCATTCTGATTCTAACAACTAAACAGTTCAAACGGAAAGACGGAAAAGCAAAGACATAATAAGCAAGAGTTGGAATATACACACGTGGACAGTCCGTTTCGAATTGTGAGCAATATGCCTTAATCCGTCCTCGTGGGTTGTTTTTAGTAATATTACTCGATAAGTAAGAACCAAGTATCCACGTAAAGTACGAGGATCAAGTGATGCTTTACTCTAGTAGGTAGCAAAAAAAATGAAAAAGGGTTAGCGAGATTTTATTTAGAGAGAAATATGTGAGGTCTAAGTTTTGGTGGACGTTCTGATTTAATAGCATGTTTCTACTGTCAATGAAGCTCGTACCAGTTGACAAAAGTAAGTTTAAAATTTGTTAATTAAAACAGTGAATATAGAAAATAATTTAAATGCATGATAATTCAAATTACAATCTGTCAATATTGTTAAAAAATAACGTTAATAAAGTGTCTAGCATCCCAAATAT
>JAVFBZ010080274.1:0-22974 GCA_032466195.1 Katharina tunicata | reverse complement strand
TGAAGAGCTCTCAAGAACATCGTGCACCTGAAGAGCTCTCAAGAACATCGTGCACCTGAAGAGCTCTCAAGAACATCGTGCACCTGAAGAGCTCTCAAGAACATCATGCACCTGAAGAGCTCTCAAGAACATCGTGCTCATGAAGAGCCCTCAAGAACATCGTGCACCTGAAGAGCGCTCAAGAATATCGTGCTTGAGGCTTGATTTTGGTCGGCAATTTGAAGAAGCTTTTTGTGCCCTGGTGCTGTGGTATGGGGCACCTACAGCCGATTTGCTGTGGTGTCGTGTCTTGGGACCTATAGTTGTCCAGTGTGTTTATATTGTAGTTGCCAGTGGCTTTGCGGGTGGATTTCATCAGTGACTGGGCTGGCACGTCATATGAGTGCATTTAACTTTAAGTACGGCGTAAAACACCTATTAAACAAACTTTTATTTTGTGCACAGTTGGGTACGTGATCAAATTGGGACTATCATTATTTTTACACCTTTGAATACCACGTTAGGCATCTTATCTTAAAATTACACATTTTTTTCAGCACGGTTCTGTATCGTTTTATATGGATACCGTACTAAACTAATATCGATACAGAACTCTGCATCTATTTGCCTCCAAGAGCAGGCGATCCTGGAATCAGTTAATTGTAACTGCCGTTGACCTAAAGCCGAATAAAACAGTTCAGTCAGAAAGAATGTCATGCGATTATCCCCCATAATCAGAATATTTGGGCTAACACGTAATGTCGACTCTCTAATATACTAAGGTATATAAAATGGGCATACGGCTAGCGTCGGTTTTATCGCTGTAGTTTCCTTGGTTGCGTAATCGTTCAAATAATAATTGTGTCAACTTTCGTGGCAATTTAATTAAAAGTGACAAAGCCTTCAAAAAGAAGAACAACAAGAATAAGATGATGAATGTCATACTGGTACTAGTAAATAATTAACAATTGCCAAATGCAATAGAATTAGTAGCTCAACAATAAATATAATTTTATATACAGATATTTACAAAGAAACGTTATCTACAAATTCAATAAATATTCTATATATACAGTCAAACATGTGGACATTACTGTTGACACTGGCTGTAAATTTCTTTCTGGAATAAAGAAAGTAGTCCGTATTTTGGGAAGCAGGGATACTTATTCGAGGTATTTCCGAAATGTACCGGAGATTCACGATTTATTTTACATGAGGAGATTCGGTAAAAAGGTTTCCTGAGGTGAATTGATTTCCACAAAAATAAATAAACTAGTTCCCCAATTTTGGACATTCATGTCATTTTTAAATGGTTGTTTCTAGCGATTCGTTAGTCTCAATATCTAACTTTCGAGTTCAAAGTTGAAAACAATTTAGTGACGTCATTCCACGCGTAGGATTTCAATACTGTTTTAAAGAATAGCATCTCTATCGCAGCCACATTATCCGCCATTTTGTTTTTCATTTGGCAAGCCTAGCTCCAAAGACAGAAGCAATTAGCAGCAAAACATTTAATGATATAGGCCTAGCAGATAAATAAGTTTGTTCAAATCTGCATTATTTCAATGTCAAAGAAAACGTTTTTCCTGCCATGTATCATGAAAGACATTTGGGTTCAAGCAGTGTAGCACCATGTATAGTAATAAAAAAAATGAAACAAAAAGATTCCTGCGTGCACGAGTAATCCACACTCTAAACAACCATAATCCACGAATCCTGCCGAGCGTCGTTGACATTCGTTCGGGAATTTCCGTTGATGAGCCAAAAAGTCATCCTAATATCCTGGTAAGTCATCTGAGATAACTTGCCCTGCATAGGAGTCCCAATCGGAAAACAAAAACCCCAAAGACATTTGGCAACATGTCTTCATTTGCTTATGGACGATACACACTTTCAAACAACACATATTTCCATGTTGTGGATTATGACGGAAGTCCGAAAAGTTTCCTGGCTAAAATGTTAGCACTTCGTTTCAGGGCCAAGTGATTCTCCATTCTCGTTACCCTATTCTTAGCCGATAGACGATTGCACTTAAATATATTGAGGTAGACATTTGGCAAAGTGTGTTTATCTTCTGGGAGAACAATATTAGCTGGGACATCTTCGAGGTCGTATGCACTTATATTTGTGTAAAACCTTTCCTCTTGGACATAAACATCCGGGCACGCAGGGTTTCAAACATGGCGTCTTGTCCTTCCGATTTGCGCATGTCCTCGTGCATGGCGATGCGCATGTGCTGTAGACAGCTCCTTTCGGACATGTTGGAACTGGAAGAAAAAAATACAAATGTTAGAGCAAAGCGTATTTCTTCACGCTGAACCTGTAGTAAATTGATTGTTATCGATTTCATTTAAAGATTGATGCTGCGATGAAGCATTTTAGTGGCACTTACTAACAATAGATCATTAAATCTTGAACAAGCTTTTATGGATGCATTCTGACGTTGACGTTTTAAGGAATATTCTCGAACAAAGCACAAGCGGTACATTCCGTAACTCTTAATGGAAGCATGCGGGAAATATTACTTCACAATGAGAGAAATATTCCAGGAATCTTTATAGCAAACTACTTTTGTCCTGCAAATATATATTCTCTTTTTTTATTTTTAGGTATTTTTTTTGGATTGGCGATAACCATCGTACTCAAAGGTATTTCACCTAGATGGCGACTGCGTTGCCGGTGTAGGGTGAAAAACCGGGATGAAACCTCATAAGCCCCACCCGTCGATATGCACAGCCATCGGAAACTTCCTTTATATACTCAATCAACTGAGCCATGGGGCGCCCCCTATTCTAATTGAATTATGGGATATTCCACCGGAGCTTTATACCAGGAATGTTCTGACAAGGTCAAGGATTCGAAGTTCACACACAGTTAATGGTGTCTTTATCAAATAATAACACTTGAAAAAGACATAAGCATCTTTGTCAAAACGTCGTGTAAAGCAATCGAGTAAGTCACACCCATAAGTCTATTCCATTTATCAATTAAAGGGTAAATTGCTTGAGATCAATATTTGGGATTTATTCAACCAATCATTGAAAATAAATACACAATACATTCATTAAAATAACTCAAAACTGGCTCTTTAACAATCATGTATACAAAACAGTTTAAATAAATGACAAAATACTTTAAAAAATAACGAATAATTTAAAACATGACACATTTAAAAAACGATTTGCATATTAAGCCATAGCACTAATAGAATTGTTTTTTTTTTCTTGACAATACCATAATATAACAAATTGGGTAAATCTACATATACACTCTTAAATTTCTCAACCACACATACACACTATTGTCGTTTACACCAATTTCACACCGTAGTTCATTCTTCACACTTTTTCATCAATATAAATTCCACTCATTCTTTCAACACATGATTATCTTCTGTCTTCATTCAAGTTATGGTTTCTTTCATTTGGTTTCAGATTTACTGTGACGTACCATCACATTGAGGAAGTTGATGTTTCCAGTTGACTGCAACTCCAGCACGTTCACACGCACGTGCGTACGCGTTCACGACCTCACATATACACTTCTTGTTTTGAGGACAATCACAGACATCAGTCATACAGGACCTGTAAAATAACGGAGAAGAAAATGTAAGAATTGGAATGACATGGAAATTAAATTCAAGACAATGTATAAATGTTTTTGTATAAATGTAGAGAACATTTGCCTACATTGGGATTCGTATTTTAAGAAAATGTTGCTTGCATTCTATTGCGCAGTATACTTCATACAAGTATACTATTAAAGCCATGATAAAACTACAGACTTCTACGTCACGACAAATAATTATAATGTTTGTTCAACATTGTTATCTGGGATTTGAGCAGGATACGTAACTTACAAACAGCTTTGATGTCAATATGAAAATTCCCAAATTATCTGATATACACTGTATCATAGAGTTAGCCAGAAATAAAAAACAGGGTGCCTAAAATCACAATTTTCAAAGAAACAGGGTGTCTCATTTGACATTTTTCCTATCCTATCTTTCCCATGTTAAATTTGACTGAATTAGGGTGTCTGAAACGGATTCCAGGGTGTCTCAAAGACACTGAGACACCCCTCTGGCTAACACAATGCACTGCATGATAAAGAATGATTCAGAAAAGTAATTGTGTTCTTTAATACTACCAGAGTAATTTTTTGTCTTTAATAAGACAATACTTACTTGAAGTATGGAGCTACGTTGACTTTACTTCTACATTGGCTAAACACTGATTGGTGGAAGATATCACAGGTAAGGTGAGCGGCCAGACGAGCTCTGAAGTCTTTGCTGCATGGAGAAGACGTCTTACGGGTGGGTTTGCGCCGATCACAAGCCGAAGCACTGCCAACACGCCATGTTTTCCCGAAATGCTCAGCGACGTCATAACGTCTGCCATCTTTTCCGGTCTGGTCGTCATCACTGACGCCGTTGTAGTTGCCACACAATCCGCAGAGACGGTTTTTAAAATCGCTCGAGACTTTCACCTCCAAAAAACTATCACCGTCCCACGTCAGTTCAACGCCCATGTTCAACTTCACAACGATCGTGTGTCCTTGCATGCGAATACTGAAAAGTCTCGAGTCTTTGTGGGGAAGACTGACGGCCTTGCGATCCACTTTCACTTCAAGATACTGATGAAGACTAATTCGCCTGTTGTCCACATCAATGGTGATCATCTGCGTCCAGGCGAAATCGTTGGATCGTCTGGCACTATTTCGAACGCGTATGGAGAACATTTTTCCCACACAGTCTTGAGCCAGCAAGTATTTACAGGTTCCTTGGAAATTGTAGACATGATTGTCAAAGGTGCGGTAATGCGGGTCACCAAACACACTACAGACTGCATCAGCTAGAAATAGATGGAGATTGTTTAATTGTTTTGTTTAATGAGATTAGTTAATTATAGAATTGTGCAGTTGATTGATTAATTGTTCAACTGAATAACTGGCTGACTGTTCATCAGTTAGTTGTTATAATCAGAACGATTAGTACAACATTGAAATACAAATGTGGGTGTACTTAAGTGTAGGTCATCTGACAGATTGACAAAAGTCTGACTGGTTGATTGAATAAACGATGAAATGAATGATTAATTGATTGTTTTATTGATTGATTGGCTGGCTGACTGACTGAAAGGACTTACCTTCAATACACTGTGGACAACAAATCCCTGGTGTGAACTTTAACCTGTATCCCTGAGAAAGAAAAAAGGAAGTTTGTGTCATACAATTTGCCAATTTTCGTGAGTCAATTTCGTTATGCTATAATTAAAATATCAGCAAAATTCTTGCTTTAAGTAGAACCGCTACAAAATTGCTTAAAGGTATATTTCTCGACAAACCACATTCTGTTTAAGACGGAGCTGAAGTTTGCCCGTTTCTTACATGATATACAATGAGATTGCTAGTTATGTGATATATAATGATATAGTCACATGTGTACCTTGGGACATCCCAGGGCGTTGTTGCATTCTTGTACACGACACCTAAGAGAACCGTCGTCACATCTACATTCTGTGCACGTGTCCAGGTTCCAGCGTTCCCCATGCTGTAATACAAAACAAATCCAACAACATTGAATAACATGCGCTTTGATATTGATAATACAACTTTTATTAAATCTTGTATTCATTTTCATTGGAAAACCGTTGAAAATATTAACCCGAAAGATATAATATCTTTAATCTAATATTCTCGAAAAGTAGATATTTAATTTATTTACAGAGAATCAAGCTTCTAATGCTGGACTGGATAATTTAAAAAATAATAATAATAAACAAAAATAAAAACAAAAACCGACGAAACGTCTCATTTTATAAAAAAAATTATTCTGTGATAGATATATAGACTTGACTTATAAATTGAAGATGATAAAACAAACGTCATAACAAAAATCCACAGTTTAACTGGAGAAGGCCATGAGAAAATAAAATAACTTCGTGACGACCTCGTGGTCGCCTGTCTTATCTATGTTTAGATTTTAACAAGGTAGAATGACAAAAACACGCCCCTGCATGTAAGGCCATCTGTTTTATGTGTTTACTTGCGTCCTGAACAAAGAGTTGCGTTTATTTAGTTCTAAATAATCTTTAAATGATCAAACATCACGTACATCAACAACATCCAAAATCCCACACTGAAATTTTTACCTTGTAGACCTTTGACCCGGAAGTACAATTCAAGCGAGGTTTCTCTGGACAACGCTTGCAGCACGAGCCTTCAGTTTGGATAACTTCCGTTTCCGGACACGTGATCACTGGGCAAGTCTCACGATCACATATCACAGTCCCTTTCTGTGAATTGAAAGAAAATTGTTATCTTATTTGCGATAAAAGTTGTGGAATTTTCCCTTTTTTCTTCTTCCAAAAAAGGTCTTTTGTGTAAAGTATTTTTAGTCTACATTATTAAGACAGAACTTAATCATTTACACACACATAATACCAATACATTTGATTAAATAAGTCCGTACTGGGTACAGTTTGTATTTTTTATTTCTAAACCACGTGATTGGTAAAGTATTTATAATAGATAAAGTGTTTGTCCTCACCTCACAAATACATTTGGTACATTGGTCAGGACGGATTGTTTTACCATTACCGTACACTCTCTTCCTGAACAGACATAAACCGCTAGGTAGAGCAAATACTTTTCTCATTCCTAAAATAGTAAACAAAATGGCGATTTAGTTTTAGTTTGCACCTGGAAAAATCATTTAAATTATATAAAATGTATCATAGTTATTTAGATAGTTAACATTAAGTTATTTGCTTATTAAATATATAATGAAAAGTTTAAGGATGAACATGTAATCGATCTTCACCTCAAGCACTATTTTGGACTCACCTTTGCACTTCGGGCAACATTCTCCTTCCGGTGTGTAAATGGCTTCCGTGGGACAGTCGAGAACTGGGCATGATCGTTTCTTACAGGTCACTGTACCCTCCTGCTCATCAAAATCAGAAAATATTGTGTTAATCGAAATATTGTTAGCTGAAATTGTGTTAGCTGAATTAAGTTTATTTTGTAATTATTTATGAATTGTTCACTTTGATTTATTTATGCGCTTGTAATTCAAATGGGCTTACATCTTAAAATCATTTTATAAATAAAAATTATAAATACAAATTTGTATTTGTTAGTACGGTGTAAGGTTGACCTTTAACATTAACACTGATGGCATACCTTGCATTCACAATCCGCGCATACGTCTTTTTGGCTCGTAAAAGTTTCACCTTCTTTATATTGTGTTCCTTCTACTTGGCAATCTGGAAAATAACAAACGGACGAAATGTATGTCAGAGAAGCAAACAACCCATTGGAATAGATTTCAAACATAAACTCTGCTATTTATTGGGGACAGTTTGTGTGTCGGGGGCTTAGGTCATTGGAGGGAGTCAGATAGACAAGGGTGCGTGTGTCCCTCGTAACCAGTCGTGGAATACAAACGAAAGTTTAGGCACACAAACAGTTGTGATTGCCGGTGATAAGCTTTACAAAAGGCTAGCCAGAATTCTCGTCGGTTTGGGTAATATACACTCTGACGACCTTTGACCCTGGTAACCTTCGTGACCCTTTAAGCTGCCAGCCAATTATCAAAAGGTTTGAAAACTGGATGGCGCGCGCCGAACAAGGGCTCGTGGTCGTCTGCGCAAACACTAGCCAGTTGACTTTTTTGCTTTTAGCTGGAATTTAGCAAACAAATGAATGTTCCAGACAGAGTTTTTGCTCCGGAGATTGACGGGAGAAAATAATGGAAAGTACGAGCGGGATCTGAGAAGGAGACAAGGGGCTTACCTCGGCAGACGGGGCAACATTTCCCCGGGACATAAACTGGGTTTTCGCAGGGCGTGTAGCATTGGGTCTTGCTTCGTGTAAGTGTGCCAGCCTAAAAAAATACATATGACACTTTTAAAGACAATTTCAATTAACAACTTTAAATCAGCTGAAAAAAATATATATTTTATTAAAAAATGTAATATCGGGTCGGACTTCGATTGACACAAAACGATCAGAAAACCGCTCAGTGACAATTAACTGATGACTACCCAACCACCTATTTAAGTTTTGATCGATTGTTCAAGGATTCCAACAATAAGGGACTATTGACAAAATGCATTCCAGGTTAGATCTGGGGGCAATTAAAAACTTTAAAATTATGTAAGTACTGGTCCACTATTGAGGTTTAAGTGGCCGACATGTAAAACCCACATTGGTCACAGACCCAAAGGAAACAGTGAAATATTCTCCTCTCTTTGCTCAATTAATCGTTCTTGCTAGACAGTAAACTATGGCAGACGACATTTCGCCTTTAATCTAGGATCGCGCGCGTGATCTCGCATAGCCGAAGCTGACTAAACATTTTTTCAAGACTAGTCGGCAGATCTTTTTGATGTAACACCCGCTGACAAATGAAATCGTTAGTTCATTCACCCGAACTTCACCTAAAGATCCATGAATGTAGATGTTGTTCTATCTCTTGAGAAAAATTAAGGAAAAAGTACACTTACAACGTTTATAAACGTACTCAACTTAACTTTTTACTTTGATAATGACACCATTACAGGAGACAGCCATAACACATTATTTGGACAGTTAACCCAGCCATGTCTTCTTCATTTGAAATACATTAATTCCTTTACTGGGAGAAGTTTCGAGTACGCGTTAAATGCATTTAGCAGCGCGGTGTACACAGATAGAACAGGTTTAGTATTTGAAATAACTTCCTTTTAAATATTTTTAATTACTTGGAATAATTTAGCAAGTTTCAGACACGACGAAAAAAATGGAAAGAACAGTCAATTAGACAATGTATATCTATCAAAACTAACAAACTCGAGAATGGTTCAATCTGCATACAGGACAAGAAAGACTTTAGAAAAATTAAAAAAACTGATGGAAATAAAAAACAAACTTACTTTGCATGTCAGATAACTGCATCTGTTGTAGGGATCTTCCCACATTTCTCCACTGGCAAAAGTTCGGTTGCCATGGCGACATCCTAACAATAAAACATAATAACAGATGAAGACAAAATAGCAAATCATGCCTAGGGAATTTGGAGATCAGAAAAATTTGTCAAATTAATGTTCTTTTCTTTTATTTCACAAACATACCTTGGCATACGTCACAGCAACTCCCGGCAGGACCGTCAAACAAAATGGCGTAGCATCCTTCTAAACTAGGACAGGCGGTTCTGCTGCATTTTACCTCTTTATTCTGAAATAAAAAAAAAAATACGCAAAACATGAATAAAAATGTATATGCGTGTTGGCGTTCAAATTACAAACATTGTTGTCATCAACAAGTCCCAAAAACTGCACAAACGTATTTGTCTAAAATGAAAACCGTCGGTGAAGGCGTTTCATGGATCGGAAGTTCGACACCTCAGTGTTACCATGGCAACATTGAATAAAATATCCATTCGATGACAGTTTTAATAAAACATAAAACAAAGCGACTGAAGTTGTGGCATATTTCTTCATCAATCACAAATTACTAATTAACGAAGAGTAATTAACAAATAATCGTTAATATGATGAATCGTTCTCATTAAAGGTTGAAGTACCTTACCGAACAGCCTCAGGTAAGCGTTCACCCCCAGCTGACATAAACCCAGCAACATGATGGTGCGGTTTGTCTCCATGCTGAATGTGGTTTAACCACATAATTATTATAAATATTAACCTATCATTTTGGGGGTTATAAAATAAATCCCCATCTCGACTGCTTTTTCTATTAAATCGTGATATTTATTGTTGTACCCAAAATAAATTGCTTGTAGCAGTGAAAGAATTTGCCTAAACTTCGTTAAAGTGGGAAACTACAACAATAAAAGTAATAAAATGAGCCGCATGATTTTTTTTTGGTCATGCGCTATACAAAAGGTGCGCGCTTAAGATTTTCTCCCTGTATAACCCCGATTAAAGAGTGTGGTCATTTTGAATTCCTTGTAACTTAAAAGTGCTCTGGAATTTTATTGTACTGAACCTGTTCCAAGAAAAGCGAACAAATCCATGTGTAAGCACATTTCCTTGTCTTTTCATTACACACAGAATGAAGACGTACGAGTACACAATGGAGAGTAACATAGAAGACGAGTTAAAATGAGCCGCTTAAAGTCGAATCTCTTGTTCCCTTTTTGATCGCTGACAACTTTCCTATAGTGCTTTCGTGTGTAATAAAACTAGAAGCGTTCATTCAACAGAGGGATGATGACTTTGTTCATTAAGTCAAATAACAAATAAACATAACGCATTCCTTTTATCTTGACTGGGCCTGTAACTCGAGTGGGCAAACAATAGAGACTCTTACAAGACTACTTTCTCTTTTTATTTTGAGTGATAGGTGGCCCTAAGTGGAAACTTGGTTATACCCACCCTGTTCTAAGTGGTAAAGCCTGTTAAGCTAAATATAACCTTACACGAGAAGCCAATGCTATTTCAAAACGAGACTTAGTGAAGATTGCTTGCGGAGAAAAAATTCAAAGGATATCTGTTTGAAATAACTGATTTAGAAATGACAGGTTGACGTTTACTTAAAGGTTGGAAATTTGCGTTTTGAACAAAACACAAGCTGCTTTACAATTTTAATATTACAATTTTGCCTTACTATAGAAAAACTACACACAATGGAGAGATTTATCGTCAACCCCGTCCCCACCACAGCATTTTATCTATCTGTAGCTGTATCATACGACGCGTGTAGCAGTCTAGGTGAAGTGGTTGGTCTAGTATTGAGAGTAATCCGTCATTGTATCTTGTCATTACCTCAATTAGCGACTGTTAATACATATAGGATATTTAGAGATGGAACACGGTTATGTGGGTGTAGTACATTTCTAGTGACAGCAAAACCAACCTACCAAAAAAAACCTGTCCACAAAATGACCTTAAATCACCGATTGCTTTTTATATTCACATATGTAGCCTAACTTTTTAAGTCATCTGGTTTAACTAGCAGTTTTCCCGTAAATCCAGTAATTAAGCCTTCGCTACATGTATGCATATGCTAGTAACATAATAAAGTAACGACAGTAGTCCTTTTCCCAATCGTGTCTTCTTCTATACGTTTATCTGGTGTTTAACGACGTTCTCTAGGGTGACATTGCAGGTGTGTGCATTTAAACTGGAAGTCTGAAGTAAAATTAAGTAAGTAAAAAAACAAAAGAAAACATTTTCTTCAGTCATTGTCGTTTTACATCAGACAACACATATTGGAGATTTGAAATAGAGTAATTGGATGAACTGTGGTCGAGTAAAAGTACATCTAGCCTTAGGAAGTAAACTTGTGGGTGTATTTAATCAAATTAACACACTTGTGGGTTTCTTTAATAAATGAATGAACTGTGGTCGTATGAAAGTAAAGCTAGCCTTAAACTGGGTTAATTTCCGTCTATCCAGGTGACTCGATGTTTAGGAAAAGTTCACATCAGACGACATACCCGAGTAGAGATCGTTCTGATAAAGGGAAAAAAACACTGATTTTATCTCGATAGAGGTTTTTATAAGCAAGCAAAAGGACAACAGCTAAAGAAAATAAGCCCATGCCCTGCGATCATGGGACTCGGTTAGTATTTGTTGCAACAAATACTACAGACAAATGATAAATAGTTTTGCTGTCTTCTATGTTAACGTTTGGGATTTGTGGACCTGTAAGTATCGCAGACGTATAGGTCTCTATAGAGATAACAAATCGCAGTAGGGGATTGCCTGACAAGTTATATTCCATCTCGCTGACTATGAAAGAGGCTTTCAAGTCACTCCGCGCGATTATACACCGAAGATCTACCTTTATAGAAAACGCATCAGACTCCTGACTGTTTGCAGCTATGATATCTTATCAGTTTTAACCCATCAAAAATCATTGTTGTTTTTTGTTCTGACAGTAAACACATAGGTTATAGGCAGATTGGCTGATAAACCGCGTTTATTATTGACCCATAGTGTTAGTCATAGTGGACACAAAAGCTAACTCAAATTATGTGTAATAATTCCTTATGTTTCTTTTTTTTTTGTCCACGTGTTTATATATGTAGCTGACGAATTTTTGAATTTGAATTTTGACCAGGCATAATTATGAAGGCTTTACAAAGAGTGTAAACCATATGTCGATTTGGATATTCCAAGGTTAAATTGATTAATAAATTAAAAGCCACCTATTTTTACACAAAAAGTTGTGCTGCAAACAAATAAACAGTTTATAAAAGACGAATACCTCCTATAACATGACACAAGAAGTCGTATATATGTTTTCCTATAAAGCAATGTGTGCCAATCTCCAATGTTAAATACCAAAAATAAAGGAGAGAAGATTGATGAATATTTTATATGACATGAATGTCTTATAGACGATATTCAGACAAGTTATCTGTCTAATTGTTTGGTTGCGTGTTTGATAAATAGGCGGATTTATTCCGATGCGCATGAATACATAAGTTACTCGACAGCTTTTATTGGTTTTCAATGAACTGTCGTCTGCGGGGCTTGTCCTCTACTCCTGACAGCAATTGGCGCTGGAGATCGCCAGCAGACGTTCGATAGAGTAGCATGTCGTCTGCGCTTTGATTTAGAACGTCTTATCGGTTCTCGGGGAAGTAAATGTGTTCACATAAAACATTCAGACTGAATATTGTGGTATTTCGCTTGAAGAGCCCTGTCTGGACGAACGCTCGCTCTATTGTCTATGTCTGGGGCTGAAGTCGCTCATTCAGGCAGGGTTGGCGTCCCGTAGGCCCTCCCCGGCGCCCGCCACCGACTCGGAAGTGTTAAAACCAGGGACTCTGATGTCTACAAAGCCGGCCACCGACTCGCCTTCTAATAGAGTAGCGGGGAAAAGTCGCCTGCTTCGTTTACTCAAACAACCCTCTCAAAACTAAACAGGGTTTATTGTAAGACCACTAGATAATCAATTTTGTCAATTGACTTCTTAGGTGCCCTACTGAATGGCGTAAATGAAATTGACAGAGATATTGACAAGCTGTATTGTAAAATAAAATAGAGTTAAAGAAACTTTGAGCTATAGGTTATGATGAAGAAAAAAAAAAAAAAAAAAAAATTAAAAGCTTATATTTAAGTAAAAATAAATCTGTGCAA
Source organism: Katharina tunicata (assembly GCA_032466195.1). Taxonomy (NCBI): domain Eukaryota; kingdom Metazoa; phylum Mollusca; class Polyplacophora; order Chitonida; family Mopaliidae; genus Katharina; species Katharina tunicata. The sequence continues at coordinate 9,901 of JAVFBZ010080274.1, read as the reverse complement.
ATATGAAACCTTATCTATGCACAAATTAAGATAGACTTCGCAAAGATGAATGTCACTAGTAAATTTCAAAAACTGCAATCAGGAATCCGCCGTCTTTAATCGCGTCTCCACAGACGCTGTTTTTACCTCCATTGAAGCTGTCCAGAAGAGCGTGTCGAAAGACGAATGGCTTCCTGTCAAATTTTATGAATGATCAAATGACGGTTTTTTTCTACACCTCCAGCGAACCGTTTTAAAATAAACTAATAGTTCTTGACAATATGTACACCTCACCGCACGATGCACAGCTTTTAGCCACCAAACTGAAATGCTTTACGAACAAAAACACTTCGTTGGAGGCTTTCTTAGCTGCAAATCAGCTTTGACAGCTCTGCGAAGATATATTTGACAATTTTAACGAAATTTAGCCAATAGGAATTTGTCGGATTTTTGCCAGTTTATTTCTATTATAAAGCATATGGTTAATTTATATGCTCAAGCTGGGTTGTGTTTATAGTCTCTCTATATATGAGATCAACTGATAAATACTAAGTTATGTTATCGGTTCAATCAGAAACTTAGTTTACGAACAGAACTATTCAAGATCCACTTCCAGGGGAAACCTGAGCTTTTCTTAGGTTATTATGCTTTCAAGTTTATACCTTCGGAAAGTTAGTTGGTCTGAGACAGAAAACGCGGATGCTTTACGTTACGAGATACTTTAAACTTTCGAAATGTGTCGTTTGTTAAATATACGCGTAAAAAAGTATTAAAACATCTATAATAAAATGTGGGTGCTTTATATATCTGAAAGGTCAATTTTCGCTGGTTATGGAATTACCATGTGTCTTTTTGTTTAGCGGAAACACCAACCGTGGAGCTAGTTTAAGGTGAACAGAATACAAGTTTATCAAAATATCTTCCTGTATAAGGGTAGAGTTTCTTAACAGATGTCAAAGTTTAAGGAAATCGAGAGATTCAGAAGCTTTTTGATTAAACATATAGTCAGTCCACAGAGAGATAACTTAGTTGACATGATAAGGTGACGTAGATTGCTATTGCTTCGTGTAACGATTTAAGTAAGAGGTTACCCCCGAAATCTCGTTCGCTCACGATGTGCCACGAGACTATCAAAGGTGGTTATAAACTGTACGTAACGTTTTAAATAAATTTGATTAAGCTGTTATAATTTGTACTCAGTTTGACACGCGCGCGTATATCGTTTATATTTAATCGATAAGGCCATGTTACAGTTCATTTTACCACATGGAGTATATTGAGAAAAAAGACTCAAAAGACAAACAGCACCATGTACACTATCCTGGCTAAATCTAACATGTGGAGAATTACAGTTATCTTAAAAATCAAAATGTTAATGCATTCAGAATGCGCAATGTTTAATAAATTTAAGGCATTTTGACCCTATGTTTATCAAAAGGGTTTAGGGATTATTCGATTGTATGTTTGGAGATTATAACCCAATGTATATTTGTACTGTAAATATGCCGTGTGTTGACTGAAACTCTACTTCGTTAAGTCGGGAGGAAATTCAACAAAAATATTGACATGCAAATGTGATAGAACCGGTCAATATTTTAATTCATTACATCCTAAATATTTTGCCAGCATTACAAATAGCAATTAGCCTATGTTGCTTACATTTTCTGTTTTAATTTCAACTCATAAGTAGCTTCGATAAAATTTTAACGTATAATATAGAAAGCAAAATTATGGTAATGGTGAAGTTTTTGTAAAGCTCACACTGGTAAATGTGTTTGTTTGTTAGTTTGGTTGGTTGGAGTTTTACGTCGCACTTAAGGTTATTTCACTCGTTTAGCCCAATGGGTGAAGGAAACTACCATAAACAACACTGGCAGCGCAGTGGACACCACAATACACTTACAGGACGAAAAACAGGACAGCACAACAAACCGACTTCCAGGACACAACATGCTGGTAAATCTGATAAATAAACATGAAGTGTATATTGCTGGAAAAAAAATTATGGTAGAGTATGTTATTCTGCCAATGTTATTCTGGCGAAGTGATCAAAATTCACATGTGCGATGATAAATCATTTCTTTCTTTCTTTACTTAGTATTAGTAATTTGACTTACCTCACACATACAGGTTATACATTGATCAGTTATTCCAGGCACTTCAACCATTTCTCCTTCGTTATCACATGTGACACCTGATCCTAATGAGAAATAAAAGAAATGCATAAGTAAATTATGTAACGTTATGTAACTTTCACTTTCGGTTTTAATTGCAAAGTATTTTTTTGTCTTTTATGTGCTTAGATGTATTTATGAAGACTGAACAATTCCATGCTCAAACTGTAATCATAACATGTAAGACAATAATTAAACATCGAATTAAAGAGAAATATTTAAAAAAAAACTAAAAATGCTGAACTATAACGTTAGTGGTGGCACAACTTTCATTTTGTATTGTTATGAACGAATTAAGAAACCGAGTTCGCTTGAAATAAACTAGTTACGAGTGAAAACAAAAAAGTAGTGTTCGGCTATTCACCTTTAACGCAAATATTCAGCCATTTTGTTTTAACCGTTTAGCACATGTACGTAAACGGGTTGATTGACAACTACAGGCTTTTCTGCCGCGGGCTATAACCAGCTTAGTCGTTTTATAAAAACAAAATACGGCCTATAATTGATTCTGTTGATTTAAAACATATGTCTACGTTTGTAAAATACATCAGACTACATTGTTATCTCAAAGATAACATTAATCGATGAATGGTATATACATCTTTTTAAATAAAAATATATATATCTGAATTGCTCAGATAATAATGCCGAGCAACTCAACCGAATAAACTGGTCAATAAACAAACTTTAAATTGCAGATACGACATGATGTGAACATAACATAGCCCGTATTAGTTTAAATTGTTGGCCATATAATTATCATTTATTTATTTTCATTTATTTAAAATAAAAGTTTTACGAATTTTTTTTTTTCGCGAATTTAATGTTTCCTTTATATAGTAATCTTTAAACAATATTCATCTTCAACATTTTCCAAATATTTTTTGCAAACAATTATATTTATAATTTTGAATGCATTTTTTGTGTGTGAGCTAACACTGTAGTACTTTCTTCCATCAGATTAAACTGAAATAAAATGGAGATTGTGGAAGTTTATCACTCAAGTATCGGCTTAAATTTCAATACCTTTTTGATAACGTTAGATTTTAAATAAATACTTGATATCACGAGTTCGATAATCAGAAAATGTAGCCTAGCTAAAATTATGTAGAGTTAGCGAATCATGAAATTTAAGGTAAACTTTTCTAAAAAAATATTTCTTATGTGCGGACATTTAAGATTATCTTGTTAAAAGCCAAATTAAGGACATGGTCCTATGTGAAATATATTAACTGAAAAGTGGAAATGTAGCGAGACATAAAAATAGCTATACATGTCGCGGTTTAAAAATATATTATGATGGATTTAAGTGGAATCTTTTGGGGAAAAATGAGACACCCTCAACAAGGCGTGACAGCTCACCTTTGCACCAACCACAATATAATTAGAGGAAATATGTTATTACCTGTGATAGTCAATAATTATCTATCTAAGTCATTTTGTTAAATATATATTTTTTTACATCAGATTTTAAAATAATGTCTGTCGTGTCTTTTTTAAAACACTATCTTGCAAACAGTAACATTGAAGAACTGGGTACGAACTCAGGTCTATGATATTGGGTGATGAAGACCATGGCACCTGGAGGTGATTCGGTGCTTATTTCCAAACCTAAGCCGTTTATCCAAAATTTAAACATATTACATCACTTATCATTGATCAAACTTAGGTACTGATTTAATCTGCTGAAATATGTGTAGTATGAACCTACGAACGTAAACTATATGAACTGTTTATTGGGACTGAGGGGATTAGACATACTGACAGATATTACAACCTAACAAGCACACATGTCGGAAGATAGAATTTACATCAACGGCTTGCTTTCTTAAAATTCAACGAATTTTCAATATGTGTATGTATGTCTTTCAATAAAAGTTTCATGAATGGTTTAATGAGAACCTAGCAGGTATTTTGAGTTATTTTTAAAGCGTAACATTGAAGTATACAGCTTACTATGTATCTTTATAGTATATATACTGTGTAGTTTGCTTTCTGTGTTTACTTAATGAGTTTAAGATGGTGTAAAATGTTGTTATTACTATATGATATGACTAAACTACAGTTAACAGTAAAAGCTACCAACGATTGCTGAGATCTAAGTTTTCTGCGGAGAAGGTGGGCTGATCGCCCTGAATGAGCTAGCGAAATTCACCGTGCTAGTGCTCACCGAAGAAGACGTTGGATATCTCTCAGAGTCAGCCGACCTATAATTATTTCTAGAACTTTGGTCGCGTTGTGGGTAGAATTTTGCTTAGTGATTAATATGGCTAGAAAGCTAACTAGTATATTTAAAAATTATAATCAACAGACTAATGGAAATATGTTAGTTTATATCAATGTATATTTTAGTTACGATCTTCGCTAAGGTTGCTATTAAATTGTAGCTGACAACCAGAAGAATAGGTATTATCATGTTAATTATAATAAGTGTTGTGAAACTGGAGCTTCCAGTTTTTTGGCAGACTGACATTGTTAATATATAAGACAATGCCTACCTGTTAATTGTATTTTAATTTTTAATCTGAAACAGAGGTGTTTATTAGGGGTTAAAAGAAAACTTACCTGCGGCTAGGCCCTGTGTGGACGTCAAACGAACATGGCAGAGGAGGAATGAAGTTAACAAAACATATCCTAACGGAGACATCTTAACACAGTCTCTTCTCCTTATTTCGTGGCACACTAGGTAAAATCCAATCAGGTTTTCCTGTACAAAAGTGAGGTCATCTATATAAATTCATAGTGCGCACAAAAACACATATAGATACATATGTATATTAATTCATGAAGTCATAGTTAGGCAATACACAGCCCGTAAATACATTTCAAGGGATTTTAAGAGAACTGTGTTTGTTACCCATAAAATAATATATACATTGTTGGTAAGTAGGCATAGAGCGTAGGCCGTGATCAGCTGCTGATGAGCGACCAAGGTTGACGCAGAGGAGGGTCCGAGGCATTACACTCGCCTCTAATCCCGGAGACGGTGTACGATGATGTGAGCTCGCGAACAGCTCTCGGACAGTGCTCGTCTGTCGCCTACCTATCACCTGTCTGCCTGCGGTAGCCCTCTCTCTTTCCCACCGGTTAAAACCCCCTAAACAGTCTTATTTTACTTAAACCCCGCCCCGTTTAACTCAGGAGACTACCATTCTTACAATATATTAAGAAAGAAATTGAATTATTTTTTAAACTTATTTATTTAATTTTTTTTTCATCTGTCAGAAGTGTACATTGCCGAGTCAGCGTAAAATGTAGACGCGTCAAAAGGGACGTTCTTACTAGACAACTGGCGACAACAGTGCGATAAATTTATAATAACTTATAAAAGGGGAGGCAACTCAGATCTGGTTGTTTCACATACGGGTCTCTTATCTACCTTAACTAGTTTTTAATGTTCTGTTACTGCCCAGCGAAGTACTGTAAACTTTGGACAGAGATATGCCACGAGCTACCCGATAATCATAACCCAGACATAAAATTCCACTACATGTCACTTTCTCGAACATATAAATATATAAAAATATCTAGAAAGTAAACTCTCCAGAAGCCATAACGTTAAATTGAGATAGCCATTTATATATATCAAAGGGACAAGACGGGAAACGTTTGATCTTACACTTGAACGTTTTCAGGGCAATAAAATCATTTAGAATATGTTTAGGTGCCTAATAAAAGTTGTCTATGGATCACTTTGGAGAATTTCTAAAACTAATTTCCCACCATTTGCAAGATAAGTTTTCAGAGTTTTATGAACTTTGAGATAACGAAACAGATTAAATAATTATTGAAAAAGTAAAAAATGCCGTTTAATTAAAAAAACTGTTTTCGACAATGTGGTCGATAATGCTAAAAAATACCAATAATAACGAACTTGTGTATGTTGTAAATAAGACGTGTCTTGTCAATTGAAATGTAAAAACTAACAAACGTTTAATTGTACATATTACGTAAAATAGACTTACCGTTGTGTTCCTTGTTCTTTTAGATCACTGATTTTACGTCAAAATAATGTTGGCAAGTTCTTAGTATAAAGAGCTATATCTTTCAACTTTTATCAATAGCAGACGTTAAATGTTCCCAGGCTTTTTGTTACTGTATTATATCCCAATTACATCCGTAGAGCAATTAGCACCCACTTGTTAATTGAAAGATCGAAACCTAATTGCACTTAATTTGTATCCAGGTATACAAAACACTGAATAGATCTTGCTGTCACCGGAGTGCAATATGCCGAGCAGGTATTGTTGTCCGAGCAGTTAGCAGTCAACTGGCGAGTAATGGCGATTTGTCTGCATCGCCAACTTTAAATACCAGTGACTGAATTGCTCATGAGAAAATAGTGTCATATAGACTGTATGTATTATGGTGCTGGAGCTTACACCAGGATTGGACGACCCCCTCGTGTGTATAGGATTAAGGCGGATTATCTGTTTTCTTGACCCCCGAGGACAAAACCTGACCCCCGGGATTCCTCTAATCCCATTCATTGTACCCTATATGACACAGTTCACTTGCCTGTCCAGCAGCATCCCGATTTGCCTAATCCTGTTTCCAAAAGTAAATATTGAATTAGATTAAGTTAAAACAATAATTGGTTTTATTTATTTTCTGAAATTAATTGAAAAGCCAGAAAATTTATTTCAGAAATAAATGATGCTAATACCTATTTTAGTCTGCAAATCCCTCTAATCTGGTATATGTTTGAACTAAGAGAGTATTTTTTTAGAGAGTATCTTTAACAATAACTAGATTACTGTTAATGGTCAATTTCTAGACTACTTTAATGAAAAATAAATGAAAGATATTATAGCATCAGAACCCAGCAGCCAATAGTTCCACAGATCCGTTTCGAGTTGTAGAATAAGAGAAAGTCCGAACAAGTAAGTCATGATACTGTATAGATATTACAGTTTATCTTATTCTAATCTATATAATAAGAACCGGAATAATTATGTTTACTATAGACCTTCGTTATAGAGCCGAAAGTATTAAATAAGAGAGATTTAGGTGATAAATAGATACGAAAATGCTAAAATGATCCGTAACGGCTTTATAAGGTATAGAGGGATAGAAATAAGTACGTGAATAACAAGAAAATAATAATAAGCGAAAACAACAAACAAACACAAACATCACATCGTTCATATCATTATATTTGTCATCAATAAAATTTATTATTTGTGTAAATAATATATCAAAAACTAAGTTTTGGTCAAAGATAACGGATTTACTAACTACAATTGTTTATAAACACACAGCCATTCTTTCGACATTGAACCCAATAATGAAACTATTGAATAGAATTAAGCAGAACATAAATAAATTTCACGACATCAATAACAAAAATATTTAAATTTCACTATGCGGAAATGATGAGCCAGTAGTTCCACACATCAGTTTTGAATAACATACAATTACAGAAACTCATAACCAGGAAGTCATGTTGGTATAGGTAATATCATCTATACCAACATGACTTCCTTGTTTGGGGTTTCTGTTATTCTATGTTACGGAAATGACAACCTTCGTGATTATGTCAACAAGATTATATTTTTGACAGTCTAATTAATTTTCATAAAGAATCTGGTAGATTCACTTGGCATACATATATGTACAAAAATATATATAGTATGTTTATTTGCTATGTCATATTATTCGAGTCTCATCGAATCAGAACACTAAAATGGTTAATTATATGAATATAAATATGACTTAAGTGAAAATTGATAAACACAATTAAAATGTAATTCAGTATATGGTCTCAGCCTACAAATTTTGTTTAATCTGTTCAATCCAAAAAAGCCTTATCCCAAATGAATCTTAAATACTGTTACCGGCCACTGTCTAAACTACATATATATGTAGGGCTTACTACCTTATAGCTTATCAATTGGATATTAAATTGAATTCAGTAAGGGGTAGAGCAAGCCCCTTGGGGTTTTATTCCCGCTGGTTTATTAATTTAAACATATGTACTTCTTTCTGAGGGGCGATGTTAAACGATTGCAAGTAAATAAAATAAAAGGACAATGTACTCGCACAAATCTGTTTATTTGTTAATAAACTTGTATTTATTCCAAACATTAATATACTAAATAAAGAAATATCAGACATGTTTATTATCTAACCGACTAACAGCACACCTGTACATATACACATACATATAGAATATTGGCATACTTCATGTTGTTACATTTTAGATTTAGTATTGGAAGCTTAGGCCAATCCACTGTTGCGATATCTTCATATTATTCATATCAATCAATCTTAATTGCTATGTATTGTTCTGTTTTTAAATGCTCTCTTAATTCACATTTCAATGCAATTAAGGAGAGTTTTATGCCTTCTGGGTATATTGATAAGCGACGTTTACCAATTGTTTGAAAACGGTCTTAGCATCTAGGCCGAAACGTCGCTTATCAATGTACCCAGATCATCAGATGTTGAAAATCCATCTTAGACATGTTTTAGTTGAGCCCACTTCTAAATGCCGCTTAAACGAGATATTAATATACTGTCAGAAATCGTACTAAATGCATGGTTATATTTAAGTTAAAAGGTTTCAAAATATACATTTTAAAGAGCAGAGGATCAAATATACGAGTTCGAAGTTAAACAACAATTAGAAAGTCACATATATATGTATTAACCAACACCATAGGTATATCATATACCGGATGAAAAGGACAGGGAATTGACAGCGCGTTGATATTTTAAGTATATCGTTCTCTATCATGGCTATTATTAAACGGTTTTATCGGCTCTTTAAAAAAGACCCGTCGATTGAATTATGTTCACTGTTGACGCCATTTAGTTTTGATGTACTCCATGATTTTAATTATTATTTTTCTTCTCAATATGGAGTCAATATATCCTAGAAAAACTCAAACACCGTTACGATGTTAGGTTGAAAAAACTTTCATGAGAGGGGATCTTTGCCATACTTCAAAGTCGATATGTAAAAGAAATGCTCTTGAGAACAACGTTGAACACCTATTAAACAATAAAACGCTGGTTTTGAGGAATTTACATTTGACATTCAGTTTTCAACATATCATAGCCATTATTAATTGCTCACCAGTGTGTTCCGAGGAACTGCACGCTGACTGAATTCTGTTCACTGTCGACGCCATGTAGTCAAAATGGAATCCATGTTGATTTTTTATCCATAGGGCGTCCTTATTGGACTCCATGGGGTACACATTGTGTTCCTTCTCCCTGCGCCAGGGAAGCACTGAGTAAAATGTCAACGCCCAATAATTAAAACAACAAACAGGAAATGGATACATATATCTGTACATATCGTCTTGGACAGTCTCTTGTCTGTCTGGTTTCCGTATATATTTCAACGACGGAAACTTGTGTATAAACTGTAAACATATTCAAATATTCCGGACTGAATTGATACAAATGTAACTCCACAAATTGAAATTCAAGTGTCTATTCTCATTTTGCAGAAAAAACAGTAAAACTAAAGAATGAAATTAGTGTATAAACTGTTTATGTCTGCCAAGCTGCTTAGCAGGATTTATATAAAAACAACTACACACCAATTCAAGCATTTCATTTCTTATCTTGTGGGAAATTCAAAAGAAAATTAACTGCAAAACACTGAGCTATTATCAAATGGCACTTATTTTTGGTTCACCATTTTGGTTCATCAAAAATATAAACCAGATTTATGATTAAAATTCTGTAGAAATTGTACTTGTATTTGTCTTTTGTTTCTTTGCCTACCGTTCTTT
>JAVFBZ010080174.1:0-26343 GCA_032466195.1 Katharina tunicata | reverse complement strand
TCATGTTATAAAATACAATAGATAACAATTGAATAACGATAAATCCTAAATCAGACAAATCACATGATTGTGTTTTTTCTTTCACAAAGCAGAGAGTCTGTTGAGTTCCCATCACTCTCCCAGCCAAATAGCAAACTAAACTGGCTGTATTTGAATGATTTTACCTTTGTGGTGTGACTCAGGTAGACTGTAAAACATTTGGGTTTTGAGTTTGTTTGTTTTTAGTTCAATACCATGTATACATACAGTATGATATGACAGATCCGAGAACAGATAAGTCTCTGATGTGGAATGTCAGGGCCACTCTGCGAAGTGTACAGCAGCAGTGTTTTATAGAATCCCAGCCTGTCAGTTTAGTCTTTTAGGCTGACTATCTGGCTTGGTTATTTTTTAGGATGTGTAAAGTAGAGTGGAAGATTTCACTGATGTTTGTGGCCAGTGTGAACTGACAGTTTATGTGCCCATGGTCACACCTGGCTGATCTAAGGCCCCCTTATCTATCTGATGTCTTTTTAACTTACCTGTGATCATTTTCCACATTAATACCTGTCTCAATAGCAACATGACAGCTAGAAGAGTTGCTTCAGGTTCATTTGGAAACCTAGTGAATTCCAATTTTACTCGTTTAAACAAAACTGAATACTTTTGCTTCTTTTTTCAATATTTTCTGCTTGGAATTAGTAAATATCATTGTGAGAACTTGTGAGTTGGGTGTCCAAATGAGTACAGGTGGATGTGTGGGAGTCTCTGGTGCCGTTGTGCTCTCTGAACAAACAAGCCTTACAAAGCCAATTTGCTTGTGGTGTAATGGATTTTAAAGTGGCTTTAAATAAACCGCACCGAAATTAACAAAACAACTCTTCATGTAAATAAATATTTCTTTCTTTCATTTATATAATGGTTAAGCGGGTGGTTAGGTGGGAGCCCCCAGTGCCCTGGTACTCTCTGAGAAAGGGCATCAGGATGTTGATTTGTTGTGGTGTTTTCATTCTGTAAATACTGTGGTGTCTTCTTTGTTGCCAGTGTTAATAGGGTGGTTTCCTTCACTCATTCGGGTGGAACCTTCTGATTTGAGTGAGAAGATTTGGCGTAAAACCTCATTCATTCATTTAGTCCTTTAGGGAATAAGACAAATGGACCTCCGTCAGTAGATGGTTGCAGACATGAGCGATATTGAGGCAGCTAATGTGTTCTAACGAATAACTCGCATGGTCTGTTGTCACCATTATTTTATGTCGTTCGCTCTTTTTATGTTGTAGGTATGTGAAGAATGGGCCAGAAGTAAGGCTAATTAAGGTGAGTCTTGTTAGACACTAAATAACTTGTTAACCCTGCTGCTCTCTTAGTCAGGGTGAACCAAGAAGCCAGTTCTGCCATCAGTTTTTGTATCCTGCTACCCACTTCCAGAAAGTGCCTTGGGTTGTTAGGTCAGTCTGGTCTACTATTGTGATTGACCTGTGTCCAACCCTTGTTAGAGATCAGTGCAAGGTGTGATCTATGAACACCTCTCTTACATAAGTTTCTGAGGTTACTTGTCCCTTCTAATGAGGGTGGAGCCCCTTGGTGTGTCACACTTCATTGATCTTGCCCACTGTAACTCTTATACCCACACCAACACCAGATCTTTTGTTCATTTCCATTGTGTCCTGAAGTGTAACAAAGGGAGACAAATGTGAGCTCCTTTAGGGTTCCTCAGCACCAGGTGGCAGGACAACAGCCTTCTGCCAATCATATTGTTTGTTACCTCACTCAAGGAGCCTTTCACTTAGATCTTCACTTGTGTTATGTAATGTTTCTTTAGATGTGTAAAATCTCTCATAGAAAATATAATAGAAATTATTTTTCTGCTGGCTTACTCTCACAAGCTTGTCCAATCAAGTGATAAGTCTATGAAGTCAATTGAGAGATGGAATTAGAGCATTTTATTAAAAAAAAATTATAAGCAATTTTAACAATTTCATGAAGGTCATAAGGCTGCAGATACAAAGTTTATGTCAAGATGAAATGATTATCTAGTTCATGTCTTCCTGTGGCTTTGATCAGTCACCCAGGGATAACACTTAAAACGTTAAGCGCGGTCAACAATACATTTTTTTTATTTAAGTGTATAGATATACTTTTTACTTATTATTATTATCAATTTTATTATTACTACTTACTTACTTGCTTGACTTCTTGCTATGTTATACTGAGTCTCTATTTATTAATCCATTGCTTTTACTAGTTATGTTATCTGCTGTACCCAAAAAATGATTGTAATGTTATACGTTGATTGCATACAATATAAGCTAGAAGCACGGAGATGTGTAGTAATGGCTCTTATTTTCTCATTCCAGCCGAACAATCAGCTGGCTCCAGAGTCGACTGTGGCCACCCCTACCTCACCCGCTTCTAGTTCTGAGACTGCCGCAGAGGCACCCTCATCCTCCACCAACCCGACCTCAGCCACAACCCCGGGGGCACAAATTACTGAGGAAATCGGAAATGGATACAGGTAAGTTGAGGTAACATATTAGGCCATCAAAAAGGAACTGAACAATTTCCCAACCACTGCCTTCCCTCAGCATAACCCTCGCCTCAAAACCTGTTATTGCAATTTTTTAAAATATGTGTTTCTTAAGTACCTGGCACTGTAAAATATGACCTTTGATAAAATGTATTTATAGGCATATTACATGTTGTTCAGGATATCTTCCAAAGTGTAGTTTATTCTATAAAATAACTACTCTTCATCATAACCTACATTTTAATTGGATATTAGGGAAGAATAACAGACCCATTTGGATAACATTTTCCGACTGTGTTGTCTCGTATGTTGCATCTGTTTTATATACTACAAGAGATAATTTCCAAAGTTAAGGAAGGTAATTTCAATGCCGACTTGCGTTTATGATGCGTCCTGAACCCTTAAATCTGGATGCCTCAGCTTTCTGTTAACCTCAGCAGTGTTATGCCTGACAAAAGCTGACTTTTCAATGTTTATTGTTTAGTTGACATAACAATAGCATTGCTTGTGTCCCTTACTATAATTAACAGAGGAAAATTCTGAGAGAAAAACTCACAATGCAATGTACATTAGGTTGGTATTTCTAGGTCAAGAGCTGAGATTAATTATTAAATAAATTTTTAATAAGTTTTAAGTGTGTTCTGATTTATATTATAAATATATATTTTTTTCGAGGAAAATCAGTATTTTGTTAAAAAATTTGCATAATATTCTTCCTAGAAGGAAAAAATAAACAATAATCATGAGTTTCTTCTCTAAACTGTTGATTTGATGGTCAGATTTATTACAATAGACTTGTTCTTATTAAAGACCTCCGGACAAGGACAGTAGGTTTCCAGATTACATTCATGCTGTCATACTTACCATCAGATGAACATTATTTTCCCAACAGCAAAAACACTAAAGTGACTTCACATTTTGTTGTTGAGTTAGTCGTCATCTGTTAGAATACAACCACAATCATATAAGTGAAATACCCTTGAGCATGGTATAAAACACCAACCAATCAATCAACCAATCAATCAATCAATCTTATTATTAAAAGTTCAAAGTTGGTTAAACATTTTGTTTATGTTGATATATTTTGGTTTTGTGATCGTCTTTAATAATTATAAACAGATGAGGAATATAATTTATTGATAGGTATATTATGTTCTTAGGAAACAAGCTTTGAAACTGTTATTTTGTGTATTCAAGGCATATATCCTCATTTATTCAGCAATGTAAAAAATCGTAGCCTTTTATAGACTGAATTTTTTTAATTAATAATAGGCCAATGAAACCTTAAATAATAAAATTAATTGCGTAATGTTAAATAAATACCAAGTATATTTCTGTTATGTTCAGGCTAACCTGAAGTATCCAATTAAACAAACTTTTTTATAAAAATGATTAAAATACAGGACAGAGATATTTGATATTGATATTATGTTACTAATACATGTAATAATGATATGCTTCATGTTATGTTTTATTTTAGAACGTGTTTACGGTATTTCCTGCCGCCCCAATGGTCGATGGATAAAGAAGCTATATCGGGCCTTAGCCTGGACGAATTGGCTGCATTCCCATTGGATGATTTCTTTGACCAGTATGAGAGGGGATTAAGAAAGGTGACATTTTGTGATTTTTGTTGCGATTATATTAAAACTGTTAGAGATTTTTTTTCTCTTACTTATTTTGTGTAAATGTAGCGTTTGAAAACAGTTAAATCAAGTTTTGTTCAAATCCCCATTTGTCTTGTTTAGTTTGTCTCAATATAGTTACATACAGTATTGTATAAATTCAACTGAAAATGTGAGTTTTTTGTTCTCTATCATTTTGAAAGCCTGGTCATACACAACTTATTTGCACAGTTTGTCTCAATTTTTGTCAATTTTATGTTTTACCGTTCACAGCTAGTGAATAATTTCCAAACTGAGTCCACCACAGCCAAAAGTAAACTGTCAGCTTTACGTAAAAACATAGCCCGTCTTCTTCGATCTCTGAATGATGTAAGTATGTACAGTAGTCAGGGTTTATCAAGTAGGATGGTCTCTGTGAGATACATTCCAGGAATCGGTCACTGGCAATGTAACACCTAAAATTCTGTTAAAATGGAAGTTATGTTTGGGACTATGCCTGGGTGTGACTGGTTGTCAGCCTGTGACTCAGTGTGACAGCCTGGCTAAGTGTGATGGCCTATGACTCAGTGTGATGACGTATGACTCAGTGTGATGACGTATGACTCAGTGTGACAGCCTGGCTAAGTGTGATGACCTCTGAATCAGTGTGATGACCTATGATTCAGTGTGATGACGTATGACTCAGTGTGACAGCCTGGCTAAGTGTGATGGCATATGACTCTGTGTGATGACGTATGACTCAGTGTGACAGCTTGGCTAAGTGTGATGACGTATGACTGAGTGTGACAGCCTGGCTAAGTGCGATGGCCTATGACTCAGTGTGATGACGTATGACTCAGTGTGACAGCCTGGCTAAGTGTGATGACCAATGACTCAGTGTGACAGCCTTGCTAAGTGTGATGACCTATGACTCAGTGTGATGGCCTGTGACTCAGTGTGATGGCCTGTGACTCAGTGTGATGGCCTGTGACTGAGTGTGACGTCCTGTGACTGAGTCGGATGGCCTATGACTGAGTTTGACGGCCTGCAGCTGAGTTTGAAGGCCTGCAACTGTATGACTGAGTGTGACGGTCTGCTACTAGTGCCACAGCCTATGACTGAGTGTGACGGCCTATGATTAAGTATAACGGTCTGCGACTAGTGTCATAGCCTATGACTGAGTGTGACTGTCTACGACTAGTGCCATAGCCTATGATTGAGTGTGACAACTGGGAGTATTATAATTGAATTGTTCCAGTATGTCGTCAAACACCAAGAAAAAAAGTTTTCATTCTATTGTTTATATTCCCATAGAAATACTATGCGGTGTAATATTTGTGTGTCGTTTTCAGGAGATTGACATTGATCCAGATGAAGACGGCGAACATGTGGATCAACTTTTAGAAGCTTGTGTCAGTCAGGCCACACAGCAACAACAACAGTAATGCCATGCACCCTCAACTCTCATAGGCTAGAAAACATTAAGAGACAGACCATGAAGTAATGAAGTTAACTCTCTAACCAACCTTCTGCCAGGGCCTCCCTTGAGCTCTAATCAAACCAAGTACATAAAGCTTGGCTGTGTGAGTTTGGATGGCTCTGTGAACCTGACTGTACTGCAGCAAGAGCCATGGCACCAAGTCAACAATAATAAACTATCTGATCAGCTTCAGCTCCCCGAACAGAACAGTGAACATTTGGGCAGTGTCAGGTGTGTTAATGGCTGTTCAACTTACAAGAGGTCTTGGAATGATTTGCTAACTTTCTTGTCCCAGCTGAAATACTGAACTTTCAATGTTGTTTGGGGTAAGAAGAGTGATCAGTCCCCTCTGTCTTTGGAAAAGACTCAGACGAGATGGATAAAACCATTAACTGGTTCACCTGGTCTTAATGAAAATTGACGTGTCAGGTCCTGTCTGGTGGGGACCAGAGTGCCAGGTCCTGCCTGGTGGGGACCAGAGTGTCAGGTCCTGTCTGGTGGGGACCAGAGTGTCAGGACCTGTCCGGTGGGGACCAGAGTGTCAGGTCCTGTCTGGTGGAGACCAGAGGACACTAAATCTGCCTTTTATGTTCAGACACCATCACTGTGTGAGTGAAATTAGCTTGAGTGAAAGGTTTCTGGTGAAAAATCAGGACATTTCTTCAAAAGTATTTTATATTGTATAAAGCAGTCTACATTTTTAAACACTTCCTATTTACAAACTAAGTAGTTTGTGACATTTTTGTCATTTTTCTTCTCATTTACAAGTCTTCTGCTGTTTAATTCTTCAATTCAGTAGAAAGAAACTTAACCTGTATAAGTGTACATATTGTAATATAAGTAGTGGCCAGTTTTACTATCGTAAGAACATGTCTGAAATGTGAGACGATTTTTAAGATGAGAATGTGCATTTAGATCCCATCCATGCTTTCAGATATCCATTGTTTTTTATTTTATTTTATTTTTTGTAATTTCATGTTTTTAAATTAAAGACCTTGACAAAACTTTATTACAGGCCACTTGTCTCATTTTCCACATCTGGATAAATGTATGAAATGTTGTCACAATGGCAAGACGCTTTTTTTGTTATAGGTGATTGTTATTATAACTTGTGTTTGTCCCAACGATCACATGCCATCAAAGTGAACAAAGTAGATCGTTTTCTTATTCTCTTGTCCTCTTGCCATCTTATGTTCATTTAGAAGAAAAATCTGATTTTTTAATTATTTAGTATGATTTTTTCAATTTCTGCCTGTTATGTTTTGGACAGGTTTTAAGATAAACCTACCTTAAGTATGGCCAGTCTAATTCTTTCTGCCAATTTCTGTTACCATAATGAAAGAAACATATCTTATCCTTAAAATTATTGTTGATGCCAAATAATCTTGACCAAGGATAGGTATAAGAAAAGGGAAGAGGGGTTAAAAAATGTGAAATCCAGATTGGCTGGTATGAAGCCGAAAAAGACAACTAAGAAATTAGTGATTGTTATTATAACTTGTGTTTGTCCCAACGATCACATGCCATCAAAGTGAACAAAGTAGATCGTTTTCTTATTCTCTTGTCCTCTTGCCATCTTATGTTCATTTAGAAGAAAAATCTGATTTTTTAATTATTTAGTATGATTTTTTCAATTTCTGCCTGTTATGTTTTGGACAGGTTTTAAGATAAACCTACCTTAAGTATGGCCAGTCTAATTCTTTCTGCCAATTTCTGTTACCATAATGAAAGAAACATATCTTATCCTTAAAATTATTGTTGATGCCAAATAATCTTGACCAAGGATAGGTATAAGAAAAGGGAAGAGGGGTTAAAAAATGTGAAATCCAGATTGGCTGGTATGAAGCCGAAAAAGACAACTAAGAAATTAGTTGTACTTTTTTTTATTATGAAACTGGTCAGAATAGCTAGCATTATTTGACTACCATCTGCCAATAAACTCTCCATCCCATTCCCGCCCAATAAATAAGTGATATCAGGAAGTATTTCCAAGCACGGCCCTCCACATTCCCTATTGTCCGTGGCTCGTAAATCTAGCAAATGGCCTGCTGATGTCCACGCTAGTTGTGAACCGTTTTCGTTCCGTCTATTGTTGTTTTATGTAGCTCTAGTTGTATTCCTCTGGTCAGTCGGTCCTGTCTGGTTACCAGGGCCAGCTTGTCTTTTCAACGAAATGGCTGATCGTTTAAACGATTGTATATATACGTCTGGTTTTATTAGTGCCGAAGTCTACAATTACGGGTGGGGAAATTCGCGTCGGCCAGCTGATGTCTCGTACAATTGTACAGAGAATCTTTGTGTCGCCGTCCATTCGACAAGACTTCGCCTCAACTACATTACATAGCTCAATAACAATTTGTCTGCAACTTGTTTACGATAGTCCACTTTGCAACAAGGATGCCATGACTGAGTAGCTTAACAATGGCCCACAAAAGACTCTGGATTTTACGGCATTCTAATTGACTTCCCCGCTGTATTCCTTATACCCTCTCTTACAAGCAAGGCCATGCTCTCCTTCTCCGCGACAATAAGGACGTGAATGGGGGACATATCACTAAACATTATTTCTGGGTCTTCACAAGGTTTTCATTTGCTCTCTCTGCTTTTGACTTGTAAACCACGACCTCATCTTATCATATCTCTTCTAGACTACCTATTTAGCTATAAGCGAAGTGGGAGTTTTTTCAAATATATTTTTGAGGACGCGTATTGGTCAGACTAGCTTGCTAAATTTAATTTGGTGATGTGAATTCTGTAACATCCTTTAGAGCTGTCAGTTTTTACATTCGCAATTTAATTTTTTTTTTTTTACAAATATAACAATTCATTTGGCGTCGTTTTGTTTCAAGAAAAGCTCGATTAGCTGTCTGTTCGCGACACTTACAGATCATTCGCATTATAAAAACAAATAAAAAATAAATATGTTTCTTGCGGAAGCGGCCATCTAATATGCCGAGAGTATTGTGTAGGCCAAGCTACATTATCGGTTAGGTGATATAACATGCCGTTGGTTCATATCAAACATATAGCTGTATTAAAACTGTCCAGACAATGTGATTTATTTGATGTACGCCAATAGTGCTGTTTACATAGAAATGCCTGTTGTGTCGCAATATCCGTTGTGCTTTTTTGGAACAAACAAATCTAAAAAATCGGACGCGTTTTCAACCCTCATGGTGAACGTCCCTTTTTGTGTGTTATTTTTGTTACGTTTTCCTAAAAAAAAACCAGCGATGGTTGGTTTTCTTAAAAGTGTACATATTTTTTTATTTACATCTTCCTCCAATGGCAACGTATTTGACGGCATACCGATTCGTTTAGAAGGCAGACCAGTACGGTAATTGTTATAGAAGTTTGTTCGTTGTTAAAGCTCGACGAGTTATTAATACTATTTACGTACATGAAACATTTTATACCTGGCATAGTTTTATCGTTTTGGTGCCTATCGGTTTTATTCTTAAACAAAATCATTATTTTCTTAGTAGAGCAAAGTTACGGGTCCAACAAAAGGTTCTTGACTATGGTTTTAAAATTAACCGAAATATTGAATCCTCATGCATCCATGTGTTGATGTGTATCTTTTGTTGGAGCCGTAACCTATCTTGTAAAACTCATGGGTGGATATTGTTAAATTTTCTATACATTTAATACAATGATAGAATACTAACACGGTGAACGTGATAACCAGTGGTTAGTACTGGAGAGTAGCTGCCTGGTTTGATATAGGTATAGAAACTGCATGGCGGTTTTCTCCTGACCGGGTACACGGCCACAACGTGTAAGGATTCCTTCCTAACTGATACAGAACTGGTTACTGGTTGTGGACCTATTCCATAACTGGAGAGGTTTGGCAGAAATGTTTGCTTTATTCTACATTGCAATACATTCAATTTATCTGTCTCAAAGAGTCCGCTCACTGCCACCAATCATGTCCACAGCCTAAATTGTTAGTACTGGAGAATAAGGCCTGTGGCTTCTAGTCTAGTGTTGGCTAATGTATGAGGATTATGTGGCTTCTAGTCTAGTTCTGACTTCTGTATGAGGATTATGTTCTAACCAGGAAAACCATCCTAGAATAACCAAAATATCTACTTGTTTGTACCAAATCATCAACCATGTACATTTTTCATCACCCATCGTGTAAATAGTTGTAATGCTTTGGACGCAATCATGTGTCATTCTCGTTAGAAATCATGCCCTCAAATGTTGTAAAAAGTTAGTATATTTCTTTTACGACCAACTTCCAATTGTTTTAACCAACCATTTTGCTTCCAACGTTTTAGTAAACCTGAATTACTGATTGGTTATGCTCACCTGTCTTACCTGTTGTATCAAGCCATTGTTTCTTGCAATAAATCTGCAATGACACTCATGACTTTAGCTGTTATAATTCGTGTTCGTGTTCCAAGGAGCATCCTCTGGTGTTAGGTTCCAAGAATGGTGTTGTCGGCCTGGGTCCCCCTCTATACCTGAGGGGCAACCCGAATTTGTTTAGGATTTCTCTTGCAATGTAAACTCCACGCTTCGTACACCGTGCTATTCGTCGTTTGGTTGTCCTTAATGGTTGATATCAGTTGTGTGTGAGGCTGATTTCCTTCCCCTACTCGACTTGCACGTATTACGCGTGTGGGAAATCCATCATAGTGAGGTATTAAACCTCAAGCAATGGAAGAATGTCTTGGCCTGGTGATGAAGACCTGTGATGTGATCAGCATGTTAATTATGAGGCATGAGGTTAGCTTAATTTACAGGCTGCGTTATTGTGACCATCCTCTCAACACGGCTTCTTCTCGCTCGCACAATACGTTTGTAATTTTTCAACTTTAAAGTAACATAAGCACTCAAAATTAGGGTTTTACAACAAATTCTGATTGCCTTGATATTAACCATCTTTGAAATTTGTGCATAAACTAAAACCATTACTTTGAAATGAAAATTATTAAGTTGGTTCAAGGCTATAGTAATAGCCAGGAGAAATCATGCAATAATTCGAATTCAGGGTAAAGTAGGCCGGTCATTTTTCCTCGTATGCCTCAAGTAAAGCTATTGATTTCGCCGGTTTCATGACCTAATATGGAATGAGTTAAGATTTTGTATAGTAGATGGTTGCGGCGCTAATTAACGTTTGACTTGGTGTAGCGTCGTTACATCTAAGGGTGGCTCAGTTATGACAGCTGATTGACACATCCACATAATACTATTCTGACAGAAAAATTCAGTTTTTACTTTTTTAGTTATAATGAAACTGTTCTTCAACCTACAAATTTGATGTTGGAATTATTGGAAAGCCTCTAACTCGTACTTCTTGAGAAAAATATTAATTTTTCATGATATTCTGTGATAGTGCAAAATTCAGAACTTTTGAGTGCGTATGTTACTTTATAGCATAAGCACTAAAAATTAGGATATTACAACAGATTATGATTGCCTTGATTTTAACCAACTTTGAAGTTTATGCATAAACTAAGACAAATACCTTGAAATAAAAATTATTAAGTTGCTAATAATCAGGAGAAATCATGCCATAATTCGAATTCAAACATAAAGAAGGCCAACCATTTTCCCTCATGCCTACAAATTCAACCTACAGATTTGATGTTTGAATTACTGGACTTTTTGAAAATATCAACTTTTATTGAGATTCTGTGATAACGCAAATTTCAGAACTTTTGAGTGCATATGGTACTTTAAGCAAATAAACCAATTTAATTGTAAAACACCAAAAACTCGATCCGCTGATTATTGATTGTTGTTTAACACCACGATTAAGGGAATTTAATTTATATAACAGCAGTGTATTCGAACTAAGAGTAAGACATAAATTATATTATTACAAATTACCATTCGCTACAAGTAATAGCTCTGTTGGAAAGATAATGTTCCTTTGGTCTTTATTGTTGTTGCAGCATGAACGGAAGAGTTTTTGCATTCCTCAATAAGTCAAATAACTACTAGACTTTAACTTTATGAGTTCAACCCTCGGAAGAGTAAGTGAATATAATCGGCTCATTCTAGACAAAATAGACACAGCAATGTAGTCGTCTTAAAGAAGCGCTTCTAGGTTCAGAAATTTATTACGTGCTTTATTTTTCTGTTCCATTAGCTCTGTAATTTCGCAAGAGAAATCTGTCAAATATTGTGAAACGAAATAAACACAAGTTATGTGTTTCGATTTTTGGCCTATTGCTAAGCATGCGATGGGTCTGCCAATGTTGAACTCAAGTTCGGTATCTTGAGCCAATAAATAAGTGCTATTGTATATTTAAAAAATAGGCTCCATACGGTCTTAAAACTCGTTTTCAAACCTCGCCACACTTCAACTGTGAGATTTGGCTTAGCATATGTCCTACATTAAGCATGCATCGGGGCGTTCTTAAACTACATATACCCGTTTCCTGTACTAGAATTTTAAATAATTTTTGAACCAAAAAAAAGAAACCCCAAGAAAAGTATGTGTATAGTGGGTTCTGATTCTTTCAACTGCTGCTGGTTTATGCGTAAATCCCACATAGAGTGGTTTAACAATTAACCGAAGCACAAGGAGATTTCACTGTCGTGTGTATACTAAATATATGCGTTTCCAAATATGAATTGCTTTTGATTGCTAAGCGTTTATCACATCATATGATACAGAAGGAAAATATTAACTGGATTAATATCATTTCTGAAACTCCGAAAAGGCGCAGTTCATAAGAGTTGTTAAAAAAAAAGACAAGATATGTGTTGGAGTCTATTTACATGTATTTATATACTTTTGTAAAGAAATATTCACAAGTTTATCAACAAACTTACAGACTTGGTGAAGCATACATTGATAATAAATAGCGTGATAAAGCCGGTCAGTAGGCATTTGCGTATCCTTAACACCGTGCTTCTCAACGCTGCACGATAACACTCAAACTATGTACAATCTTAAATCCTTCAACAATATTTTGTTAACATTATTCTTTGGTAATTTTCATTCAGTCTGTATTTGTGGTCACCGTTGACAACAGTGGCCGATTTCAAGACACACTTTTGGTAATAGAAATAGCCATGTGTGTTTTTAGACTTAGATATAAACCGTTTGTAGCCACTACGGACAAATAATGATGGAATGGAAATATCCACTTATGTTAAGTCAATAATTGAGAACTTGAATATTGAAAAATACCCCAGTATTCTAGGTTTCTCAAAGTCAATTTGTCCATAAAATACACAAATAATGGTTTGATTTCGCGACTTCCACCTCGTTTCTAAAATATCTGATTTGATAAGCCCTACTTAGCACTGGTCAAAAACATGGGGGGCGCGGATCGTCAAATCACCCTGTCAATCGGCCCGATCATTCTCCGGTCACATTAAGAGCCGTCAACGATCATTCTCCGGTCACAACGTGTAAGAACGAAGGGTTGACGTCATGGGCTGCCCCCGAAGCACCCTCGACGTTTGTCCTCACGTTACCATTGTATCTTTTCATTCGATGAAAAATTCAAACTTCCGGAGTTCAATGTAGGGGTTTATCACACCATGGGGCCTGCGAAATTCATGTTCATCATGGACATACTGGCCCCGAAGTGCCCCGGGTAGCCCTGAGCCGTCTGCATGTAAGTACAGGAAGGTAGGTTACTGTGAACCTGCGGCGGGGAGGTTCTCATGCCGTAACCAGCAGAAGAGCCGCCCAGGTGTGCCGTGGACTGGGAACACGTGCTGCTGGATGCTTGTCCTGATAGTCGACAGGCCTGGAGCTGAGGGTTCATGCCGTGTAGTGAGAGGCTGGAGGTAACCGGCTGCAATAGACCAGACCCTGACGGTGGCAGGTACGTGGTGGCTGTAGACATCTTCATGTTGTGTGAGCTATGGTGAGGAAAGTAGATCTGGTCCGCCGCGGACATCCCATGATGTGTGGTGCTGTACGGGGACACCTTGTTCATGCCCCAGTGTGGGTTAGTGGTGGATGGAGATGGGGTTGAGGAGGGTGTGGATTTAGTAAACCCCTGGGAATGTCCACCACTGGATTTGCCCATGACTTGACACGGAGATAACTCGTCGGTGCCAGAAGAAATTGCCGAGTCTGCAAGCGATTGTTCTGGGTCAATTGTTTCTTTCTTTAGCTTATCATCATCAAATGAGGATCGCCTGGTCACACCAACATCAATGTCAAGGTCATCGGTTCTCTGCTTTTTGTTACTCATCTCTTCTGTTTCTGGAAGACAAGAACATACATAATGTTACAATTATGTCAAGTAGATTAACTGCTACAGTTTTACCAGCAATGTTAACCCGAAAACTACAGACAATTACAACAGTAAATAGGCAGTGAATTTTAGCGCTAAAACTTTTTCTCTCGTCGTGCTAAAGTCGGTAAAGTAAGTCACAGTTGAAAATTCATCCGCGCATTACCAAGTATGAGATTTTCCACGAGTTAAAGTGATATAGCGAATAAGATGCGCCTTGGGTTTCCCTTTAGCGCCGGTTTGCCTCACAAACACTGTAAATTACGACAGGTTCGCGTGATGCATTTTAACTCAGTTTGGAGCGAGGCGGTTTTCAAATAACTTATTTCACACCTATGGATATTGGCTTGGAATAAGAAGTGGGGTTGGTTCTGCACCCTTGGGGAATCTCACTGGAATGCTTATAAACCAGAGTTGTTTTACGGCGAGCGAGACCTGCCCTCACACGCTATCTTTAAACGGATTCAATTTTCTTATTTGTCAGCCTAGCTAATCCCAACGGGCTCTTATTCCATCATCCATTATTATTTTCAACGTTAGCCTATCGACTTTTTGAGGATTGGTTACAAAAGTTAGGAGTATAGAACAATTTCGGTTGCAAATGGAATACTCGATGTCAGAATATAGTAATGTTCTCGTTTTTTAACGAGTCGGCTAATTTGAACCTCTCTCCATTGTACCAATACAGATTTCTTGGCTATACTAAATCAGTGTAAATTCTGAGCAAAGTTGCGCCGAGTCGCTGGCACATTCGCCGGGATTTTCGGCTCCAATGTATCGAAAAAGGTGTGAAATTGGGCGCGTGACTAGTGGGCCGAGCTCAGGTGGGGTGTAGCAAGGCTCCAGTCTTAACAGAATTACCCTGGAGCGAGGTGTAACATTCGGAGGAACGCTGTAGCTCTAATGTCCTTGCAATTCAATTATGGAGCTTATGAATATTTCACGAGCTATACAGTTAATCACATTGGTTTGGTCCGTGAAAATCGATGCCCCGCCAGACTGTCAAGAAGTGCCGGCAATAGGTGTCAACTCAACTCCTTTCGGATTTTAAACTTGTTCGTTTCGGCGACAACTTCCACAATTATTTCCCAGGTCTTCCGGAGAAACTCATCACGTTGACTTTCAACTAAGATTTAGGAGTTAACACCTTGGGCAAGCCAGCGAGCCACTTTCTAACCAATAATTTAATTCACTAGCCTCACCCTGAACACAATGCTTTTTCTAGCTGACTTTTCAACAGACACTCACCTTTGCCATAGTCTGTGTCGTTCCCGTCACCGTTAGGCCTCTTTAGATTCATCCGGTGATCTCTGTAACAGGGGAAATATAGAAACTCTTCAAATCTGTTCAGCGTTAAGATTTTAGGCAAGAAAAACTGAACAAATTATGTATATTTATATTAATTTAAAATTCATAGATTTTACGAATTTTATTTTTGTCACTATTTTAAACATTTGTATATCTACGTAAAATACATCCCATTAGATATTACTTATATGCCAATTACAATTGCAAAGTTAAATACATAAAATTCGTTTTCAACTAGATGAAGTTTGTTTGAATTTCTTACCTTCGTCCCATGCCGTTATCCCGGAAACCTTTGGCGAATGGATTGTGGTCGATTTTCAACTGTGTTATCTAAGAAACAAATGTAAAAGAAAATTATAGATATACTGCTGGTGAATAAAGACTGTAATCAGTGGGGTTTTCAGTTTAGAAAAATGCGTTTTAGTTGAGCAATTTGTTCTTTTATTTGTTGTTGGTGGAACAAATATTATATTCATCCTGCCAATTCTGACCAAACTATGTTAAAATATTGAAATTTATTGCAATATTGCTGACTTATTCGTCTAGGCAATATTTTATTGTTTGACACAATTAAAACCATCTGTTTACAAATTCACATTTGATATGATATTAACATCTTATACACGCTTAATAACAACAAATATGTCATTATTGCTTCCTTATCTGATTGATATTTGAAAATGTTGTCCTGTCGTACCTGCTCGTTTTGATAAGCTGTAACAGCGATAAAGGTGGTTTCGTCAAAGGCGTATGTGTTGAAAGAATTCCACCTCATTGTGAAAATATCATTAGCTTGTACCACGTGAACTCTCGGCTGGTACTTATGCATCGAATTCAAGATAATCTGCAGTAAAAAAAATACATACATAACAAAAATAATTCTCCGCAGAGTTTGTAGCAAGGTCGTTTCATTCGAAATTTTTTTATATTTTAACACCTCCGTAAAGATGGTCATATTTCGTGCTGACTGACGTGGCTGTTCTGATATCACCCCATGGGACTGTTACAATTACCTTCCCCAGTGGCACCAGGGGCAAATTTCAATTAGCTCGTTCAATTAAATGCTCTTTGTGAACGAATTAGCGCGACTAACGGTCTGATAGGGGTGAAGAGAGAGGGCACTCGTTCCACGGGCTCCCGTTTGATTGGCTCAAGAGATACAGCCATGTCTGTTTGCTTAAAACTCCCAAAGCCTTTCAATGGATTGATTTGTGGACACAAACGAAATATAATTATTCCCCGCTCTGTCACTAAACATTGGTCGTCAAAGGGCAAAACATTGACACTCCCACATAGGACGGAAGCTGAGA
Organism: Katharina tunicata; assembly: GCA_032466195.1. NCBI lineage: Eukaryota > Metazoa > Mollusca > Polyplacophora > Chitonida > Mopaliidae > Katharina > Katharina tunicata. The sequence continues at coordinate 9,919 of JAVFBZ010080174.1, read as the reverse complement.
GAAATACTTTCTTACAAAAAAATAAGATAAATACATTTGAGCTTTTCTTGCATTAGCCTACGCATTTACGTGGTTATAAAATTTTAAGTCAAGTAGTTGTATTTGTATAAATGTATAATTTTGTTAAATATTCTGTTTCTCATTTTAAATTTAAGAAAACGACAGAAATAAAACTGTACCTAGGAAACACGTATAACAGAAAAGTGAAAAAAGGTGGACTTACGTGTCCATTCTGATCAAGGTTGTTGTTGGTAAGTTTGAGTTTATGGAATGACATAGGTTGCTTCATCCAGTGGGCACCGGATGCCGGAGAATCCGGGTGGATGTAGAGTCTCCCGGGCATGTGCGGCTCAGCCTTTCCAGTCACCACCCATTCCGAATTATGGTACTTGTAGCGACAGTCGTCAACCGGGACAATATCAACCAGCAGGATGTATTTAGAATGAGGATCTAAACCTTCCAGACTTACTTTCAACGTCGGAAACATTCGCCTATAAAGTTCAAGAAAACAAATATATATAAAATGTGAGCTTGAAAGTATTAAAACCACTCAGCGTCAATGTCAAGTAATGTTAGTTCGCCTCTAATATGGTCATCTTAAAAGCTTAGGAATTGTTACTTTCCAAACAATGTGGTAAAATATCATTCCATGTCGATTACTTTACACGAAACTTGATCCGCATTTTAAAATTTGTAAATAAGAACAAAACATGGCACTGTGGTCATGTGAATGGCCGATGGCCTAGTCGTTGTGTCAGATTACAGCAGAGTTCACAATAGACAACCAAATCCCCACGCTTAAAGGACAATGGTAGATGTAGCTTATTTGTGTTGATAAAGAATACATGACTTGCGGTAACAATATGGAGAGGATGGTGTCAAGTTTGGAGGCCACAAGGTGGGTGTTCTGCCTTAAGGGGTTTCTTGGGGTCACCTGAGTAGCGCCCCTAGCCTTATCCGGTGATTTATCTCAAAAGAAGTGTCTAATATTGTCACCTAATATGTATTCGGTCAATAGAGAACGGTAGCAATTCAGGAGTTAACCGTGGTCAAACCAGGCGGGGAGCCGCACGTGTTTGTTTGGATAACACGGCGGAATAAGGACCATACAAAACAGTAAGTGTGTTAGAAGTGCAGGTTGTCTCAACAGGGGGGTCATTGCCTGTTCTTGGTAGCGTCGGCTTCAGACACCCCAATAAATCGACCGCAGATCTCACACCGTCGAAATCACTGGTAATTTTAACACCTGAACAAGTCTATCATCTAATGAACCTCTAATTAATCCAATTGGTGTGGTCACAGATATTCGATATTTTCATGCAGCCATATATCGTAGTAACGTAATATTTGTTATAAGTGAAAGAATAGTTATAAATGAAATTAAAATAAATTGTATTTATTAATATATAAATTTATTTAATCGTTTGTTAACATTTCATGAAGAAAATATGTACAAACTGAAGTTCGATTAAAATTGAACTTCAGCAAAATTGAAGTTTGCTGTTCAATTTTCTTCTCATTCTAAGACTTAGTTCTGAAAGCTTTATTCCAAATAAGGTCGCGATTTTTAACCGGGTACAAGGTTTGTTTCTTGTTGCTGTTGTTAAATATTGGGTTGTTTAAAAATGTCATTATTTTCCAGATGATGGACTTACACTAAGCTAAAATTAAGTTTTCAACTTTTAAATTATAACAGCTTATATACATTAATGGGAAATGATATAAGTCAGCGGCAGAGTGGCGCCAAAATCATTAACTTAAACGTCTGCCTGCTTTCCTGGGCTTTGTGCTAGACCCCAGGCGCAGTGTACCCCTGGGGTAAACAATTCTGCACCCCGCCCTAATTTAGTACCCTACTCTCTATCTATGCGCCCCCTAGTGTTTTACAAATCAGAACAATCAAATACCTAGTTTAGGTTGCCTACATTAACCTTAAGCAGATGAGCTATATTGTACTCATATTAAATTTCACAACATGATTATTTACAGACAAATTAATTACTTTATAGTTCGAATTGAGCAAAAAAAGTCACTAGCCAAGAATCTTCATGCCGACTGAATATTTTCCGTCAATTAGATGCCAGAATATTCCGTTTATATACACAAATAATTACGAGAATTCCTTGAAAATTGTTTTTAATTTTTAAAAAATGTTTTTGCATGTGTTATTTCCTGTATTTATTATTTGCCATATTGTAAAAACGGATGACGCTAGCAGATGTCCAAAAAAGATCATTTCTTTTCAAGCTGAAATTTTGTTGTAAATTGTTATCGCCAGATCTTGTGTTTGTTCGCGCTTGGCAGTCCTGTGTGAATACTTTCTGTTTCGTTCAGCCGAGCAGATGCTGGCTATTCGTTTGCGGTAGTATTTTCCCCCAATGCTCAAAAGAAATAATTAGAAAGAAATTAGTAAACTTACCTTCCGGTCTTGGTGATAATCATCTCAGTGCCAATATTGTGGAATTTCGTCCATAGATCTCGATTTTCCATAATTATTTTGATATTTTTGTCGGCGGTATCTCGTTGCGGTCCAGAGATCATGCGTTTATGATCATGTGAGCTTGGTATGGGGGGATAGCCGCTGAACTGCTGGCTCTGGCCAACTGTAAACAATACCAAATATTACAAATTGTTGAGTAAAATAAAGACGAGGATGGTCTAGCACTATTACAAGGAAAACTAAAATTTTCATATATATAAAATATAAAATAAATAATATATTCGCCAATTTTGAAGTATTATTGTCCATGCCAACCCCTTTTTTGTCTAATTTTATTGTTAAGAGAAGATAATTAGACATTACCATGTTTGGTTTAGTTGCTTTTGACACATACAACTGATTTTGTTGAGAATAAATTTAAAATAATATATTGACGTACAATAAAAGAATAGATTAAATGATTAAAATAGTACTGAATTTCAGTTTATACTTTTGAGAGAGTTTCCAAAAACAGCTTCTAAATACTGAAAATAATTTCTTTATATTAACTTGAAAAATAAATGTATCTTTTCAAAACATTTACCCCAGAAGAATATCTTTTACAACGGAATCTATGACAGAACGCATTGTCCTTTTGATTAAGTCATTTGTTAGAATATGTAAATAATTCTTACCTGCAAGCGACATAGGATCGTGTGCGGGATGGACGGGAAAACCAAAGGAAAATGCCTGAGCGTGAGAAGGCATGAGCCCGTGGGTCAGGGGGAAGGCACGGGCCCTCTGGCTTAGGAGATCTTCCTCAAACATATCTGGGTTGGAAGAAGAGGGAAATTGGCGGCTCGAAGACGTTCTGAAGCGACTTCCCGAATCAGGCAGAAAAAGCATCAAGTCCAAGGGTGAAACAAAAACTCAAATTGTGTCCTTAAACTTGTCTATAGAATTACGGAAAAAATCTCAAAGTATTTTGCGCAGCGGAAAACGTTGTCTAAACACTGGGCTGAAGAAATCAGTGAAAAACAAAAACGGCCAATTCCGAAGCGTGAAGAAATCGAACCAATGAACTCAAGGTGTTGACAAGATCGTTTCAATATCAAACCAGTGATATATATGACAAATTGCAGGCTAGATACAAAACACCTTTACTAGTCTGTGGTGACACAAGTTATGAATATTTGCCAAATTCGTTGGCTTTATAAGGCAGAAATTCTCGGCGTCCCATGGAGTTTGTTGGCTGGCCGCATTTGGAGTAATTTTCAAAGCGGGGAGTCTATTGGGTTTCCTTTGATGCAGGCCGCTTGTTGCTGTCTCCCAGACCAATCTGTCGCTTGAATGGATAACTGACAGAGGCAGTGATATCAAACAGCCAATCAGCGAGCGAGACCACACCCCCATAAGGAGAGGGTCAATTTCAGTCTCGTGCTGTGATTCCACACTGTATCTTCCATATTGATATCTACCAATTAAAATTCTTTTATGTTGAAAAACGAGGGTGACAATTTCAGAAGATATGAACAATTTTCCTTACACTCTTTGCAAAATCCAATTTTTCAAAACGGGACAAAAAAAACCCCATCCTTAAACGTCGTTTATGCACGGCCCTTGGACTTTACATTGTAGGAGATAAAACGTAAATAATATCATTAGGCACAAACGAGGTATCCAAAATATATATTTCTACAATTTATTTTCAAAATGCAACCTTTGCTTTAAATTATACTTTGACAAACTGAAGACTCTGTAAGTTGCCAAGCTGGGTTTCAGCGGATGGAAGCAGACGGTAGTTCATGTTAGACATCCGGGTTTCCTATCTGGTATACGATTATCTATTATGCGTCAATTTCCATTAATTCGTGACACTGTTTGAAAATTAGCACGAGGAAGGCAGATTGAAAAGAAATTTCTCACATGAATACCTGACAAACATTTTTTAACGCTTGTATATGATCTCCTTTTTTTTCTCTCAAGCCGTTTTGGAATTTTTAATTCGTATAGAATAATTTAACAGTTTGTAGCATATAAAGCCGTACACTAAACCGTTGACTGTTGTGAGATTTAAAAACGAATATGATATGAGGGGTGTGATATAGGTGACATTCATGAGCGCATTACACTTATCTTGTAGGCTATACCTCCATACATTTGTTACATACATTCCACGCATATATAAAACTTGAACATGAAAAAAGTAAAAACTTAAAAGATAATTTATGCTTATGTGACACTCTTTGTGGTCAAAGCTTTAAGTTCTCGGCACTGATTTATTCTCCATTTCAACATGAATTTGTTTATATATGTTGTTTATGCCCTCCTTCATTTTTTTTTATTTTTGGTGCACTATATTAAACCCGTGGGACGTGTAGTATGGTTTGGTGGGAAGTCAGTGGCCCATATCTCTCAGTATTTCTGGGACACCGATCTCTGTCAGTGTTTCTTGTCAAGCCATGCAGGCGAATCTTTGTTAACTAGGCACTCCGACGCTCACCTGTTAAAGATGTTTCCGCATAAATATTTATTTTAAAATGTATGTAAATATGTAACATTGATTTAAAACATTGCGCAAATAAAGTTTGGTTTTCAGAAGTATTTTGGCTTCTGTGTGATATTCTGTGTAACAGTGCAACCTATTAAGACGATGGCGGAAAACGAACCAGAAAAAGGTATATGTGCAAGTAGTCAACAAGACCAAATTGAAATTGTCCAGTCATCAGTGTATATAAATGTGTTCTTTAGGTTTTGAATCACCCATGACACTTCCTTGATACAATCTGAATGAGACAAATACGTATACAGCAATTCGGACATCTGTGGATTTATTGTTATGTATCAGACAAATAAAGTGTTTCTTGATTAAACATTGGATGCACTATTTTGTTAAATTTAGTTTAGATTTATGACTTTGAACCTATCTGAGATACATACTACACAAATAAATTGGTACATTCTACATTCAGTGAGGGTAAGGGTTCAAGATGGTAGGATTCCTTCGACTCTTTCTTTATTCTTTAGAATCTGTGTTTGTACTCAAGGTGAATTCACTAAGGCCTAATCGTGACTATATACTCTAATACTCAAGGTGATTTCACTGCTAGGCCTAATTGTGACTTTGTACTCTAATACTCAAGTTGAATTCACTGAGGCCTAATCGTGACTATATACTCTAATGCTCAAGGTGAATTCACTGAGGCCTAATCGTGACTATATACTCTAATACTCAAGTTGAATTCACTCGGGCCTAGTTGTGACTTTATACTCTAATACTCAAGGTGAATTCACTCGGGCCTAATTGTGACTTTATACTCTAATATTTGTTGACGACAAGGTGAATATTTCAGAACTAAAAATTAAGACGGCCAGACTGTTATATACTTATTGATACCTGAACCCCATATAGTCATATGAGATTTATTGTATATAGTTGAGTGTCTACATAGTTCTTAGTTTACACCAGGGATTCAGTATATTATCCATACCACAGGGTTGAAGAACAGTAATTAACTTGTGCTACATGCATTGAAGAAAAAACGGTTTAAGTGTTTCATCGTACTACAGAGTTTGTTCCTAGCGTGATATAAATTCCCATATAAGCCCCATATACACTGTATAAGACCAACTACAAATTTGTTTTATGTGTAGGCCTTCACATGAATGCAGAGATAGAATTGTTTTAATATATATGCTGTGTGTGTATGTTTGAATGTTCGAACTTTCGCACCGTTTTACTCTATTACCTGAAAATGGTGGGTAATTACGAGTTATTTATTTATTAAGTGAGTCTCTTAGTTAAGTCAGTGATTACTGTTTGGACATATCTCAGTGGGTATGAGACGAGACGGCGCCAGTAGTCAACTAGCGAATTAAGATACACATCCTCACCCTTTTGTTAACAGAGAGGAAAAAGACGATAAACAAACAACACCTAGTATGTGATCCACTCAATGCTTTCAATTTCTGTGGGTGAGTTTTATGAGCTCTCTAGATGAGATTTCATTGATAAACTCGGCTCCCTACCGCGCCGCCATTCTGCAAACCTGTGATAGATCAACTCCAGTGCTGTGACGTCATTGCGCGAGGCAGAAGGCAAACCGGCCAATCATAACTCTTTACCTGCAGCACTAGTGTCGCGTGCCATGGTGTTGGATAAACATCTACAACACACACGGAGTTCGGGTGTTAGGTGTCAAATATATACACATACGAGAAAGAAACTTGTGAGATGTTATGAATAAAGCTGACAGAAATATCAAATTCGGCATCTGCTTCCCTTAACGATCAACATGCTCTCGAATGAAGCGTGTCAGTTGACAACCAAATTAAAGATATACTGTACGAGATGTCAGGGATTAAGATTAGGCTATGTTTCAAAATATTAGGGACATCTTCATAAAAAAACTAACAAAACAAATCAACATAATTAACTAACAAAAATGCCGCGAGAAAGAAGGAAAAGTGTCAGTAATAAAGCCGAATTATTATTATTATTGGTTGTGTTTCTGTGTTTCTTTTTCGGGGTTATAGGCCTACTTAAGAAAGGCTAATGATTTTAGAAAGTTACCTATAACAGGTTTTAGGTCATGTCGGAATAACACAGATATAACACGAAAGTGTTGTGGTTATCACAAAAGTTCCAATGATTACTTACGAGAAACCGAACAATTTCAATCACATTTAATAAACTCGTTAAAATGCTGTCAAGAAATTGGTGATATGTAAAGCCACTCGTAATTAAGACATCATACTAACTTCCAGACCTTCGCCTTAATTGAGACCCGAAAGCAGAGTCCTCTGGTCTGCATCTAACAGTTAGCTGTTAAACACGAGACGTTATACGTTTTACCCACACGACGGACCGCTCAGACAGCAATCGGTATAAATAATTCCTTTTTTGTCAGTCAGACAAATTCATCAAACTCGAGACGTTTTTAATTTTATCGGAACAATGCTGCAGATAATACTCGTTTGTGTTTTGTCTGGCATTATAATACCTTGTTTATAGTTTATTCTGCGTAGCTTTGCAAATCTTGACCCAAATAAAGAAGCTGGGGTCTTTCGGCAAAAGGCAGATTTTGACAAAAAGTGAAACGATATACGAGTCGTGAGAAGAAATGTCTATTCACCAGTACAATTAATGCATCGATTCATTCCCCCATTTTGAAAATTTCCATATTTCTTAAAATAGGGTAATGAAATCCGAGATTGTCCACGCCAGACATGTTGTCTTTTCTTTTTGTCTTCGATTTCTTCTAACCCAGACAGCAACAATTATAAACTTCTACAGCTTGTGTAGAATGATCCTTATCCCAGACTTTGCTATATCTTATTATGTAATACCACAACACAGAGTTTGTTTACCCGTTTGGATTAAGCCGATAATCCCAGATTAGCTGCTGTTAACAATAACAAAGTTCATATCGAGTAGAACTCATTTTACTCCACTTTTCCCACGACAGAAACAGAAGACGCGAAGGAGCATCTACTATCTGTTCTAATGGTACTTATGGGTTAGTGAAGTAATTTGTCTTACTTGTTGTTTTAAGACCTGAGTTCTTAAAAAAAATTTAGATAAATTTCGTTTTGTATTATACTCTTATAATAATTACACAAGGTATTATCAATAATCGCTGAAGGATATAAATAATTTGAAATCATTTAAGTTTATGCCAGAATGAACTAATATATCATTAGCTTACTATAGAAATATAAATATAAGTATTTATTTTATAAAACAGAGACAGTGAAGCTAATGACGACGATACACAGCCAGTGTATGGTGGCAAAGCTGGAAGAAACCTCATAAAAACCCTACTGTTTTTGAAAGACACGATAAGCGTTCAGCCCATTGTTACTATTTCAGTTGTAAATCAGTAAGTACAAGCTTAAATCACTCGTTGTTTGTCTCGTCTGGTTTCTTTCAAAAAGAAATTGTCCAAGCTGGCCGGTCGGATTTTATTCTAACGGACACAAGCTTCTGCATCTTGTTGATACCGATTCTGTTCAGTGTTACAGCACATGGGACTTCTACATTCAGTAGTGTACATACTTATATACTAAACATAAACGTCCAGACAGCCGAGTCTGTACTTCATATTTTTATCCCACACTAGAGGGCTCCATTGTGTGTCGCTAGATGATATTTTGTGTATATGATCATATCTCTTAATTTGGTGACTGTTTATTTACTTCATTGGATTAACCCGATAATCCCAGATTAACAGATGTCAACAACAGCTATTAACAACTCCGGTGTAAAACAATGAAATCCACAACGAGTATAATTCATCTCCCTCAAATTTTCCCACGACAGAAATGCAGACAATTCATAAGCGTGGACGAACGTTAAATAAATTAACAGACGAGTGTTGTTATCTGTGATGCTTGTTGTTGTTTTTAAAATGGCTTGTTGTTGCAGAGAATTGGATCAATTTTTACGATCGTGGGAACCAAAATTCTCAGTTCTCTCTACTGCTTATGGAATTTTACAATACTCTTGCAATGTATAGATAAAGTGTATCTATATCCCTGAGCCAGTGTGATTACTCTAAACAAAAATACATCATACCTGTTAAGATAATCATTCATTTGAGTTTATTTTTTATATTATTTTATACACCAAAACATCGTGTCAGAAAAAGTTTGGATGGCAGCTTATTCATATGCTTTTCTTGTTGTTGTTTTTTACGTTTCAGTTGCATTCTATAAAGCGTTCGCAGATAATGTGAAGATCTATAAGAGAAATGTGTTTATGTTGATTAGAACTGAATTACAATCTGTTCATCCTCAGAAAGTTGTGTTTCTAATAAATCGAAAATAATGTAGAGATTTATATAAGGAATGAAATCGGAGCGTTGTGACCAATCTAAGGAAATTGAAAGTTGATCATATCATAAATTTCCAAAAGCAAATTAAACGAACTAAATCAATTGTAGGACTTGCCAGAAAGGATAAGAAAGAGTCTTGAAGAGAGAAAGAATCCAAGACAGTTGTGTTCAGAAAACTGAAAAACAAAACATCACAATCAACTTGGGCTTTGTATGAATTTGATATTTTGCTGTTCTTAAAATATTGTCCATTTAACGGCTTCTGCAGGTCGAAAATATGATTTTAAGAAATACTTTGTCCGATTTGTGCGTGGATTAAAACCTCTTTCGTTGTATAATTCCCGGATTGTCCAAGGTAGACGAGTTTGGATGCAGACAACCACAATCATAACTTCTCCAGGCTTCCTCAGCTTGTCGCTACTGGTTGACTCTGTTGAGTTGTTTCAGCACATTTCGTCATTGAACGTTAAAGGCGTCACCATGTCTCGCTATAGGTGATTTTTTTTTTTATGTATGATCATATTTCTGAATTTGTTGCATGGTTGTTTATTGTAGTTATTGGATTAGTCCGATAATCCTGGATTAACAGGTGTCAATATCATGCAGCTATTAACAAATTCACAGTAAAACAATGAAATCCACAACGAGTATAATTCATCTCCCT
>JAVFBZ010080064.1:0-19792 GCA_032466195.1 Katharina tunicata | reverse complement strand
TCCTGTTCAACCTGAAAGAGGGTAATCTCACAGAAAACGAAGATACTGTTACGGTATATGTCCAGTAAGATTGTTCGCGTCATATATTAGGCACATATAAAGCGAAAATAGATAGTATATGTCTCCGGAAAGCTTAAGAAGTGATCAGCATATTTTACCGGGACACTACCGGAACAGATTAGAATCCAGTTTAAAATTTAAAACACCATGACTTATCCCAATGAAATAAAAGAACATTCAATTAGACATTTTCTAACTCAAATACTTTTAATGGAAATATGATATGTATATACTTAGTCCGAAAATTTGAAACTTTGACGGGCAAACTGTTTAAAATGGGGAAAGAGCTTATTACCAAAAAGCGTCCCTATGTCCTCCCTCCCCAACCCCTTTGCCACTGGAAAACTCCACTCACATACGACCGGCCAGGAACTTGGTTCATCTATAGGCCCATTTCAATAATAAATAAGTATAATTAAACATCTTGCAGAACTCAGATTTCGAACGATATTGTCTTATTGTTTTCATATGTATCTTCCGGTTGTTATCACAGCTTATCATATCAATAATACGTACGCCAGAAGAAACACCGTAAACAAATCGTTCACAGTGACGCTTTTGTTTTTATGGTCCCAAAGTAGTTGACATGTCCATTTCATTCATTTATGCGCCGTTATTTCCTATTTCCCTCCTTGTACCACTTTGTCAGTATCAGCATCCTTCATTGAAATGAAAGTCTACATGTGGTTGATGGCTGCTTATGGTCTGAACTTCATGGTCTGAGATTTGGAAATGCCGTTTTAATAAATAAAAATTAGCCGTTTAGGTCGCTGCTGTTAAGCCCAGTAGATAAATACGACCATCGCAGTTCACCGCCATCTCTGCCAGAACAGCACTGAAAACTGTGTTCACAACTCGATCTGAGAGGCATGCAGTTCTGTCCATTTTAGATCCTTCATTTCACCAGTTTATAACAGAACTCTATGTATTGTGCATCTTCTACACAGCATTTTATATACGTTATCTTGGAGCTTGCTTCTTTTCCACATTGATAGCAAAACGAATAGAAACTTTTTTCCTTTGCACAAAGTCCATATTTGGCGGGACTTGCCCTTGGTATGTATAAGGTACGGATATCTGGAAGCGGTGATGCCATAAAGCTGTCCATTAGACACAAGAACACCAGGCAAGCTATTATCACTTTCATCTGAAAATAATTAAAGTCTTAGATTAAGATTTTGACAATTGATCAAAATATGTTCCAAAAAAACAATATAAATATTAAATAAAGAAATCTGAAAAGGTAAAAAACTGATGTTTATGGTACAAACAATTGTAATCAGTACAGAACTCATCGCTAGATTCGATAAATTTCAGGATCAAATTTCTGCCAGTTTATGGTTTTAATAAACTTGCCAAAAAACAAAGCAACGTTATACTCTCTCTATAGATGTTTCGACTTAAACACAGTGTATATATCAACTTTGTCCCATGACATAGCCCTATAAATGGAACAAATTTATATCCTTGCGCAAAGTTCCGAAGCTGTTCGTGAAGTTTCTTATATGCGAGGATAGACGTTCCGAAATATGGAAGTTAATGAGCGATGGGAAGTTGCGAATCTACTTCATTTTACCTTTTTGCCAACATAGTGCGTCGCATCGAAACTTTGAAGATTGTTTTTTTTTTTCAGCCTCGCTAGTTGAAGCTATAATGATCTAAATCAGCTTTCATGTCATATAAATCACGGGAAACGCTTATCTAAAGTTCTCAAATTTGTTATTATTCTGTATATACTCTACCATATAATACTATGTTGGTCCTGAATCTACAGACATTGCGTGGGTCAATACAAGGACGACAGAGAGATTAATGATCTCTGTAAACGTGTATCGACTAGGACCTATATAGAGGATATCTGATTTCATTCTTTCCATGATATTTTGACCAGGTAAATAATGTTCGATGTGATGTAGGGCCTATATTGTGTTATGCCCTATTTTTCGTTGGTGTTTATTGGCAATATTACAAGGCAGTTGAGGAATAAATGTTGAATTAAATAAACTTTCCAATAAAAAAGCTGAAATGATGAACTGAAAGATTTTACTGTCGGTTTAAGTACAAACCAGCACTTTGTGGCACTGGTTTTTCAGCGTTCTTGTTAATAGTTTATATGATTAATTGCTATAGAGGCATACTAGTGAGGCAGCGGAAGGATATTCAACGGTAGGCAGTAAATGTCACAGATCCACTGGGACCGTGCAATGTGTCTGGTCTGTCACGTTAATGTATTGAAATGATGACCGATAATTATATTCATTGATATTTTTTAAAGAAATTCTGAGGAGATATCGGTGTTTAAAGTCATATCTACAAAGCACAATGAAATACGAATGTTACCTTAAACATAGACGATCTTCATGTAGATATATAACAAAATGCCCTTATATGCCAAAAAAGGAAATGAGCCATTTCAACATATCCATCCAATGACCTCGTCTCGCTCTATTTAAGTTTGCGTTTTTTGTCGAAATTGCTTACTTGTTGATTCGTTTTACGTTTCGTGCAGTATATTGTCTCAATTTTTTATAGATTAAAGGTGAATTGTGAAACGTTTTCATATACATTATACATATAGATGTTATGCAATATATTATTAGCTTACACTCAGATAAATTAAAAGGTGGATCGATATATTGTAAAACGTTTGCTTTACGATGGCATCCTTCTCATGCACTTATTTTATAGATAATCTACGTACATGAAACGGGTGGATTCCAGACAAGATCAGGTACGGTATTAGCCTCCTGGATAGGAGAGGCAGATGATCAAACACGGCAATCAGCGTACCTGAGATACAGTTTATAAATTATTTAGGTGTTTTCTGATTTCTAGTTCACAATCCTCGCCTACTCGCGAATCGTTAAGCATCTTGCTTGAACATCATCACCATATAATGATTGCTCAATTATAATGGTAGATATTCTAATGTTAACAATTTCAACGATTTACAATTTTACTGAACAACATATGTATTAAAGTAACATACGCACTCAAAAGTTCTGAATTTTGTACTATCACCGGATCTCATGAAAATTTGATATTTTTCTCAAGAAGTTCAAGTTAGAGGCTTTCCAATAATTCCAACATCAAATTTGTAGGTTGAAGGAGAGTTTTATAATAACTGAAAAACTAAAAACTGAATTTTCTGTCAGAATATTATTATGTGGATGTGTCACTCAGCTGCCATAACTGAGCCATCCTAAGATGTACTGACGCTACACCAAATCAAACGTTAATTAGCCGCGCCCCCATTCACTATTCAAAATCTTAACTCATTTTATATAAGGTCATGAACCCGGTGAGATCAAAAGCTTGACTTGAGGCATACGAGGAAAAATGGCCGGCCTTCCTTACGCGGAATTCGAATTATTGCATGTATCTCCTGGACATTACTACCCTTGAACCAACTTAATAATTTTCATTTTAAAGTAATTGTTTTAGTTGATGCACAAACGTCAAAGTTGGTTAAAATCAAGGCAATCAGAACTTGTTGTAAAACCCTTTTTTTTGAGTGCTTATGTTACTTTAAATAGTACATTATATAAAATTAAGCAAACGTAGCCCGACAAAAATCACTTTGTACAAGTACCTATATACTATATTAAAGCTTTCGGATAGTGACTTAAGCCATCATCAGGTACATATGGCAAATGCAAGGTATTTGTAACTTATTTTCGTTTATTGTTACATTCAGACCAGTGCAATTAGCGGAGTGTATGTATACTATTTATAGGCACTTACATCATCCTCCCACTATCCCCCATTAGGTTAAATTTGTGTACCTCATGTGAAACCATCTTGATTACTCCGTCATGCTTTTATGTACTGAGACTTTCCATTGTTCTTTTTCTCATTGTTACCATCAACTATTTATACCTACCTTGTTTCCATGGTATAAAAATAATCTCCTTTCTAGCTCCTGTTGTTTAATTATCATGCATTGTTTTCACCTTTGGCAATGTAACCATTTATATCAAACTGCCTATACATAGATAAATCTACGTGAACAATAGGCTGCGGCGCGTGGACAGTCACAAAAAGGCCACTCTTCTTCTGAGAAAATATACCCATTTAATGTACGCTTTGATCAGTAGATGGGATCCAGTTATATATTCTCACTGGTACGTCAAACCACCCCATAACCGCATCTAGACTTGTTATATTTTCATATAAAGAAAATAAATCTGGTCATCTGGATTACTATTATAAGGTGAAAACACCCAGATAACCAGCTTTATTTTCTATGTATAGTTGTTATTTCCTGGATGAGTGAAACTGTGCATATTGGTTATTTTTATATAATGCATCTTTAGCTAAAATCTGTCACCCTGATTACAATTAAGACAATACATCCTGTGGACTTTACATTATTGAAAAGCATTTTGACGATTTGAAATCAAAAGCAATATACGATAACATTATCGAGAGGTTACGATCAACAAATCCAAATATCACAATAGCACGGTTACCACCATACTGAATAAAGACGTAACAAAAAATCGATGGCGATGTAAGTAATATACCATTGAGCGCCCCAATTAGTCAACCAGTCAACTGAATGAAGTAACGCCGACTTAAATGAATGCATTGCCAAAATAATGATGACGTCATCCCTGAACCCTCGTTTTTTTTTTTATAGCGGGATGCTGTTATTCCTTTTACAAGTATGATGGCGGGTACTTAAAAAACCTAGTCTTAAAATGAAATGTATTTTGTTCTATTTCACAACCGTTTACCTCGTTAGATCACTTTGTTTATCAGATTAATAAATTCCTACCATGTTTATTTTGTAACAAAGTATCGGATGCTTCTAAGTAATCCGTTGAAAAATACATTAAGAATTGTGTCGTCATTATTTCGGACAGCTTTAATAGTTCTGCATTTGTGGTTTCCAAGCTATCGAAAATAGAGATTTGAACATCATGCATCAGGGAAAATATGTGCTCTTGCTAGTTTTCATGTGTGCTACGTCACGTCATACGTTTGAAGAGGAGTCCTTGGCGTATATATATATGGGAGTTGCACACTTCCACTTAAAGGACTTCAGAATTAAGTTATAGCCTTTTATTTACCACCAGTTTGGCTATTGCTTTAGTATTTCTCTTACATTATCTCTCCAAAATGACCTGTATATATGTTAACGTAAGCTCAGTTTATCATTATTCTTACATTATATTGCTCAATACATAGCCTTACGTTACTTTTTAAATTCAAAATTATTTGTCTGTCTGCATTATCTACATCTACATCATCTCTCTTTGTACACCTACTTTATCTCTGTAAGCATGTCTAAATGATTTATCTATTTAATTAGTCATACATTATCTCTGTATATGTCTTCAGTACATTCAGTTTACAGAAATAGTACCATATTCAAACAGAAATAGTGCCATATTCAAACATGTATTATACTACAGAAAAACAGATACAAGTTACTGGAGTAATAACTTGATCCACGTAGGGAAGAAAGCTGTTTGAAATGTGTCAAATAAATGAATCATTTCAAGCAGCCTACTTGACAGTGAAACACAGCAGTACTCGGGTTGTCGTTATTAACGTAATTAATGTACCCACTAAATAACCGCATCTGGTTGTTCAGCAGAACGTATAATTAAATTAATTTCCATTTCGATCAAATGGTACTTGTGTTTTAAACGTGTGCACACTCATGCTAAAGTTGTACCCTTGAGCTGTATATTCTAATTGAGGTTGTAATCAGACAACACGACAAGAGCCTATAGCGGCGAATTAAACTCTTTCGCAATTGATGCAATTATATATGCATTGTAACTGAATACCTGGGAGTGCAATTGTAGACAATAACAGGTTGTGTCTTGCACGGAATATTAACCTTCTGAAATTTGGCTGTCCTGTTAATACGTTATTATTAACGCTGTGATTATGGCTGTAATGTGCTTTACACATAATAGCATAGACTTGTTATTTGTTAACCAACTTTTAGGACATCATCCAGTATATTAATAGTAATAGTAAACTGTTTTCTTCGGTGTAATAGCCCATTAGCTAATGTTTCTATTGTTTATAACAAACCGACGAATGTTATTACGGAACGTAGTTTATCAGGTAGTGTCGTGGGTCGTTCGGTATCATCATCAATGGGGTGTAAACGTGCTGCTGTATTGGATGTTATAGTACGAGACGCAATAGATATGAAACAGACTTGGATGGTAGGGTGGGATGGAAAGATAATCTTTTTTTAATTAGTCAAGATGTTCAGAATTAAAACGAAAACATATTTCTACCACTCCCACCCTGACCCAACTCCTATCCCCGGTGTCGATGCGCCTCGTGTGTCAGGAATAGCCGCGGTTACACGGGCAAATTAGTGGGTCTGAGTCGGCTCTGATCAGGATTATGTTTTATGTTTGCGTTTATACGGCAGAAATTTGATGGGTAAAAAATAAACCGTACCACTTTAGTTCACTCACAGTTGGCGTTTTTAAAATGCCATGACGTTTCCCTGTGTGTCCCCGCTCGCTCGAGCCGACTGGCAGTGTGCCAAGATTCTCGCGACGCTTGCTGGCAGAGCTGCCAACAGTGCCTTGTAACCAGAAAGCGTCCTTGAATTGGCAAACTGAAAAAAGTCGGCTCTGATCCGGCTCATTTTAGTTCACCTTTTCAATGCCCGTGTAACCGAGGCTTATATATATGCAAGTATAATACCACGATCAATCGAATATTCGATAATTCCATAAAAAAATGACGAAACCAAATCTATGTATTTATTAATTGGAGCTAATCTTTACTAACTAGCATATAACGAGCGGCGTTGCTAATTTATGGTGGAAAACCAAAAACCAGAAGGAACCTGTTAAAAACCACCCAGTGATCTCTGCAGCCACTGGAAGACTTATTTCTATACATACGGTCGACATTGGGATTCGAACCTATATTGGATATGCAGTGAAGGGACAGTCCAACACTCAACTAACCGAGCCAATGCACGGCCCCCAAATCTGTCTATCTTATAACGAAGTTCTATCTATATACACGTTATTGATAAATACAGAGACATACAATTTTGCTTGCCTTACCGGGATTCGAACTCGTGTCTCTGACTTTCGTGGCCAGCGCTCTAACCGACTGGCTTACATAGGCTCGCCGTAGAATGACCGAATTGTTGTCCAGGTAAAGGCTGCGAATTGTTCCCTACGGTAAGCAACACTGAAATAGTGCATTGTTTTATCTGGAAATTACACACAACTGTGTTTGTTGTTTTAGGTTATTGTGATATATTTAGCACAGTAATATTGGTTGTGCAAAAATGCCATAAAGCCGGTACGTACTTTTTTATAATTACAGCAACTACGTTGATATAACACATTTATCGTATAGCAATATAGAGAGTATATCATGGGGAGCTGTATAGAGTTACGTGAAATAGGACAGGTTTGAATTGGATACACCTTTAAAGGCGCTTTTGTTTCTAAACATGTATACATATCTATCTCTAGTTATATATATATACCTCCCGGTAGAGACAAGCACGTTTTCTTTCTCTACATTTATAAAACTATTTATATACCTTACATATATGGATTGAATGGGCATGATCTTGACAAGAGATTCAGACAAGCTGTGAACTACTACTGTTCATATTGATGGAATATCATTTGTCTCTTTGGAATAACTTACGGAATGCACCTGTTTACATCATTTTTTTATAATTTAAAGCCAGCCTTACCTTTTTGTCAACACTTGCTCTTCCGACCAGTGAAAAATTACTGTGTATTCCGATAAAATCCGCTTAACAAACAGTTCTTCCTTGTGCCCGACGTCCAATACATACTAGGAAAGAGAAGATTGAATCGGTCATTTATAGCCAATGTGAACATTTGATAAGAATCCATAGACGCCTACAGCCGGTTTCCTTTTGACCAATCGGCTGATAGATAATTAGTGATTGGTATGCTGGTGCCGCTTAGTAACGATATTGTAATTTTAGAGGGTGCAGTTTTTAAAATGTACACACCATATTACACTAAACCCGGAACGATGCTTTCTATCCCGATGCTATTTTAAATTGTGTATGCTTTGTTTTTTCCGTTTTGACTGGTAGCCTGACAGACATTATTTCTACGTGGTGGTAAGCTGCGTCACGTAGACAGCTACGCGTTCAGTTCACACTTCTTCGGAGAAAATTTACCCATTTACTGTAGGCTTTGATCGTTGATGGAAGCCAGTTACATCTTCTCACTGATACATCTTAGTAACCTGTTAGCTGTTGACTTTAGTAATAACTTTGACTAAATTAAATGATGGATATTCTTTTTCGAGATCTGTAACGTCATTCCCGATTTTTTGTAAGTAACTTCCACCATAAAAAGCACAGACTCCAAGTCTATTATAAAAAAGCACAGACACCTAATTACAATTTAAGCTTAAATGTTGAAGGTACCCTTGGGAACGGAAAGGTACTTGAGAAACTTAACATGTCAAAAATGAGTCAGACAACAAGCCATAGTGTATGTACGATAACTCATGCGCTGATTTGTCTTTCATATATCTTTGCCACGGTCATTCTCGTCCAGCGGGAAAATGCCAGTTTGTGTGTATCCTCTGATCTGTATATCTCATTATAAACACAAGCATGGAAATGGGTAAGCCTCTAAAAGTTCGATAATGCGTGTAAGGGCACTCTGCATGGCATATTCACAAATTTTCCTGTTCAGAAATGGTCATACTGGTCGACGCGAAGAAGAAGAAAAAAGGGCTGCAAGCAAATTGTTAAAATACTTGTTATATTAAGTCACAGGTCTTGCGTTCGATATGTTTTGTATTTAAACCTCCATGGACTATTATAGAGAAGAAATTTCAGTAAGTAATAATTGGTTTTAATTGCGGTACTTCTTTTATCTGACTTCTTAGAACATGCACAGGCTATCGCGTTTATTTAGTTTACATTAATCTATATATTGCTATATATATTATATATCCGTGAGAACTAGATTAACCTTATATACATATATTTATGTCTGGAATGAGTTTCCGGAACAGACCGATTGGGTAACGTGGCTAAGCTAACGTAAAATTTCAACTTCGGCATAGTGTGACTTAGATATATATTATGAGATGTATATGTAAATATTAGTACTCCCATTGAGATCGTATTGGTCTACATTATAAGCATTTTATTTTTAATTAACCATGCAAATGGGTCAGTTGATTTTTGTGAACTTTATTTCGGTTAATGTGATGATTTCGATTTATTAAATCTGGTGGAAAATCTAGAATACATAAAAAAATAAGGGCGGCGCTGTGCTTCAGTTCGCTGAGAGTTGACGTCCTGACTCCCCTTCGCTGTTACCGATATAGGTCCGAATCCACTTGTCGTCTTGAGGTATATAAGGGAAGATTTCCGACAGCTGCGGAGATGGCAGGGTAGATTTTACTAGGTTACTTCCCGGGTTTTTCTTCTGCAAATTTGAAATTATATTGAGTACGTAGGTAAACACCAATACAATATTAAAAAAAAAATCCATTTCAATCGTAACATAATACGTTACATTAAATGAGTTACATTATTCAATGGTATCCAATGACCTTCAGATTTAAAAACACTACGCTCACTCCCACATGTCAGCCTGCTGCCCCCGTTAACAGTCTGATTCATGCTTTGTTTACAACAACAGTTGACCTATAAATTATTAACTGTGAAGTGTTTCTCAGAGCGGAAGTTCTGGCCCGCGAATTGCTAGTATAATTAAACCTTGACGCCTCTACAACAAACTTTTTTTACTGTAAATATCAACTGAATATATCGTACATTTGCTTATTATTTAGCCTTGAAACAATATGCTCCATTATTACAAAATTGGCAGTCGTTGAACAAATATATAGGCAACAATGTACGTATAAATATAAAACTGGGGATTAATAGGGAAAGTTAAATGTAACTTTTAATATCTATAATCATGTTTTTTTTTAATTGCTTTCCCCAAAAATTGGAAATCTAGTAATGTTGCACTACATGACACGAATTATGTCAATAACTATTTTCATACAATATATGTCACATTCACATTTGCCCAATACGTATGTCTGTATATCTTTTTTACGCTTTTTTCGGCTAGTTGTTGTCCTAGTTTTCGTTAATAACTTGTACACTTCTGTTATTCACGGTTTATAAGCCAAGACAATTCGATCTTAGCGTCAGCGTAAAAGCTCGATATCCTTCCGTGATGCTTTTTTTTTATCTACTTTCTATCTCTTTTTAAAAGTTCATTTGTTTATATCCAGTTATCATACTAATTATGTTTATGTTTTTCTGTCTATCTTTTTTCTTTCTATGTTTATGTTTATCTATGTTTTTGATGTGTGCTCTTAGTTATTGTGAAGGGATTATTAATCTAATAATAAATGGTTCAATGCAGAAAAGAACCGAGGAAGGGACCATTGATGGGTATCCTTAAACATGGCGTAAACTTAACGAAATGATTTATATTAAAAATGTTCCCTTTAAATGATTTAACAATTAGACATTAGAACTTTGGAAATAGAATGCCGGTTGTGAAAATTACCAATAATGGTCACAGTGTCAGTCAAAATGAGCGGATAGTTCGGAAACTTAATTGTTATGAACGAAAAATAGATCTTTAAAACAGATATAGAATATTATAGATTAACTAGAAAATATTTTAGACAAAACTTGGAGCGGTTAAATTGGTCATATGTATTATCGAGTAGTGATACACAGCTTGCACTAAACACCTTTGTTCGCAAGTTTTGGAAATAGAATGCCGGTTGTGAAAATTACCAATAATGGTCACAGTGTCAGTCAAAATGAGCGGATAGTTCGGAAACTTAATTGTTATGAACGAAAAATAGATCTTTAAAACAGATATAGAATATTATAGATTAACTAGAAAATATTTTAGACAAAACTTGGAGCGGTTAAATTGGTCATATGTATTATCGAGTAGTGATACACAGCTTGCACTAAACACCTTTGTTCGCAAGTTTACAAAAGTGCATGACGAAGTATTCCCATTGATAACCATTAATTGCTCTTCAACAAAAATCCGAAAACCGTGGGTATGCTGTTCCATAGTTACGTCAGTATTTGAGAAGAACAAATTATACAGGGAAAATATCAAATCGAACGTTTTTTTATCCAGAAAAAATATATCACACTTACAGGGACAACTTGAATGGGTTTATAAACAGAGCTAAGAAAACATACTTTAAGGAAAAAATTGATCAGAATAATAATTATATAAAAGCCTCATCAACTTCTTGGGCGCAACGGAGGGAAATCTCAATCAGCCAATTTTACAATCATCGTGTGCACAAACAGCACAATGATTATTTCACTTCCGTTGCGTCCGATCTTGATAAGCAAATCCCGACATATACCAATAATTTCTCGGATTATCTTGGTCCTCCTTTGTTTATTTTTTTTTTTCAATTTTCCAACATAACTGCTGAACAGGTTAAAATAGCCTTAAACTGCCTCAAATTTTTCACTTCAGAAATTCATAGCATTCGAATGGCTGACCATAAAGTATTATCTTGTTTCATTTCTGAGCCTTTGGCTCATATTCTCAACCTTTCTGTTAACAGCTGAATTGTACCTATGTCGATGGAAGCAGCAACGGTGACACCTATTTTAAATCTGGTGAACCCCCGCCAACTTTCCGTTTTACCTAGCTAGAACAAAATCTTATAAAAACAATGTGCAAGTATGGTAACAAAATTCCTTGATATTAATACTATCCTCTCAGATCAACAGTTTGGATTTTGAGCAAATCATTGCACAAACAATGCTGTCAGCTCACTAAGCAATTTCCGTATTGAACAAAGAGAAAAGATAAACTTCAACATTGCAACTTTCATTAACTTTCATCTGTAAAGCTTTTGATACAAAAATTTATGAATATCTTTCCTCTCCTTCCTCAATCACTCAATCCTTCTTTCAAAATTAAATCACTGTGGCTTTCAAAATTAAATCACTGTGGTTTTCGTCAGGCATCAAACAGATGGTTTGAGAGCTACCTTTCTGTCCGAACCCAATTCGTAAAAATTTATGAATATCTTTCCTCTCCTTCCTCAATGCGATACGGTGTCCCACAAGGGTCTATTCTGGGTCCTGTGCTATTTTTACTTTATGTGAATGACATCAACCATTCATGGAACCTTCTTCGCTTCACTCTTTTTCCAGATGATACCTGGATATATACATCCTGAAAATCTGTTACTGAAGCCATATATCTTATGACAAACTAACTCTAAATCTTGCAATCTTGGTTACACACAAATCGATTATCATTAAATGTGAAAAAACTAAGTTCATGATTGTCTCTCCTTCATCACAAAAATCTCCAAATCGCCTTTTCTAAAACGGTGAAGATATATGTCGTGTGACCGAATGTAAATTTTTTGGCATACTTTTCAACGACAAACTGACGTGATCTTCCCATATTCGCTTATTCTGTAATAAACTCTCGTAACATTGGAATAATAAATCAGATTAAGCACCGCCTCAACATATTGCTGTACTCTAGAAAAGAGCACTTAGAACCATTACATCATCAGATAAATTCTGCCATACATCTCATTTATTTTCTAAACTTAATATTCCCACAGTATTGTTTCTACTCTTATTTTCGTTATTATTATTTTATATATTTTTATTTTTGAAGATCTTTTTTTATATCCTCAAACTGAATAATATTCATATACATTTTTTATCTACTGCTTGTGTTGGTAAAATGAAAATATTATGCAAATGATGTATTATTCTTTTAAATCTTTATTGTTGAAACGTACACATTAAGCGACATAGTTCTACTGTGTACACATTTATTACAATTATTTTTTCAGAAATATATGTACAGTTTTCATACGAATATTTAATTAACAAGCCGTATTAATGTTTACAAAATGAATTGGAAAATAGAGAAGCATAGACTGATCAGTCCAGACCAACTCGAGGTTGACCCGTTACGGCGTCTCAGCCTTTTCGGATACTATGGAAATCTGTTGGGGGTAGAAGTAATTTCACAGTTTTGGGTGCACCCAAGCTCACAGCTGCCTTATAGGTTAAGAACCACTACAAAATCCTTCTACTATTTATGTATTAATTTTGCAAAGTTCACCCTTCCGAAAAGTGTATGAAAAAACACTGTTGGGCATATTGTGATAAGAAAGAGGGGCAGTTGGGCTTTCAAAATTGTACAAAATAAATATAACATGTCCACTGTGATTTTGAGCTACAGCATTTTCAAATGGGGTTGTGTCTACAATATCCATGGAAACACTGGAACGGGCTGAATTTTCAAATCATTAAAAATTCATATTTATTTTTAGCTACAAATGAACTATTTGTCATATTTCATCAGCAATCTACAAACCTCTCAACTCTCAAGTCTCAATAACAGCCAATCTTCTCTCTTTCGACACTCTACTGCTGAATGTTTTATAGGTAAACAAATCCTAATTTTGGTTTATAACCTATATTATTAAGGTTGGTGATATATCTCCTGTTTAGCCATTTACACGTATATTTTGAAACATTATTTGCCGCTGGTGAACGAAATAAGGACAATGGAGCAAATAATGATCAGCCGTTTCCGAAATTGGGCCACATGTGCAACTTGAAAACTGAGAAATGAAGTCATTACACATATCCTTGTTCAGTGGACTGCAACCGTTAAGCATGAGACAGATAAATATGTTTGACAGGCGATCCCCTTTATAATAAATGCCACAGTGAAGGCTTAATAACAGCGTAGAACGATGGTATTCGTGATTAAAATTCGTTACAGGTAGTCAGTGTCTTTAGATTATCTGGTAATGTGTTCCAGCCGCGGGTAGTAGTAGGGAAGAAGGATTTAATGAACGACATAGTCTTGCACATAAAATAAGAATGTATGTTTGCTGCTCACTGTGCATGAAGGTTTCTGGTGGAAACTGGAGGTGGGATGTTTCTGTTCAAATTTGTATATGTTTTGTTAACAATAATTTTATAAAATGCGCATTATCTATGGATTTTTTTTATGAACTTTTCATACAGAAGCACATTCTTTGTCAGACCCGTTATTATCCTAAGACAATCTTTCTGAAGGGTAGCAATTTGATAATCAGTTAGATTGTCACAGACAATATCGTCGTACTAGAGAGATGGTCGGATAGAGCTCTTGAACATAATTTCAAGACATATTCGATTTTGACGATATTTTATATCTCGACAGTGGGATATTTTAGTATGGGCAGCCGTAATGCGATTATCAATATGGAAATTCCAGTTCACTGCATGATTAAAAGATATCCGTAGGTGTTTATGACAGCAAGAAATATCAATATGTCTACCTGCAAAGTGTATATTATGGTAATGTCTACTATAATCCTCATAATATAATCAGACATAAACATTTTACATGCCTAACTTTAATTAGTTGATTTGCTATAGATATACCCTTCATTGTCCAATCGATCAACGTGAAGCTTTTGTTTTATTAAATAACTCGAACTTTCTCAGAAATTGTTTGGTATTTAACGCCGGGCTACTACGAAAGTAGAAAAATCGTTTCGTCGAGTATCAATTTGGATGCCTTGTTGTCAAATTCTTCCAACCAAACATAGACATACATTATTTTACTAACGTCCATTTGAGGTTAAAATCAGTGACTTTTTCTCCATTATTAAAACTAATTTCAGAAATAAATTTATTCAAAATCCACTTTTTTTGTGCAGAATAGGCCTCAAGACGAGACCGACAATTTCGTACGTAATAACTGAGTTACACATGTCAATTTCTATTTGCTTATTTATGTATTTGATTCGTGTTTAACGTTGTACTCCAGGGTATTTCACTTATATGACTACTTTGCGTTACCATGTAGTGTATAGCGGAAAATTGGGAAGCTACCCACGCTCACCCACTAGGCTACTCCACGGTGCGGCCATATTTCAATTTAAATTGAAGTGCTGATCACATGAAAATAAAGCGCCCACAGTCTTAGAAACAAGCATTCACCGTGATTACGTTGAAAAGAAGTCCAGCTGTCGTAAATTACAAAGATGTATCCCTATAAGTATATGTCTATGTTTCATACGTCTGTTTTAATCAATATGTTCGCATCGTTTTAATACAACCGTAAACTTATATTCATTTAAGCTTCGAACAAATTTAAATGTCCCCAAAAGTAACGCTAAATCCATAAAACTATCTTCGTGCATGACCTGTTCGTCTTGAGTCTGGAGCTGTTTTGTTGATTCGTACTGTCGTTTAAAAAACTAATAACTTAGCACACAGCAGAAAATAACGAAATAGATTTTACCCCAAAAAGCAGTTATTTTTTTCATTAAAGCCTAGTACAGGACAGCCACATAAACCCTGCTATATAACAATCATCCATGCAGACAGCCCCTGCTGAATAAATGGTCAGTTCAGATAATAGACCAAACGAGGCCCACAACCAGGTTCACTTATAGCATTCGAGTTTACTCAGAATTATTTATTGTCGTATTATATATTTTCTTAGGCATCGATATTTAACTATATGTGTCCATAAATCAAACAGTCCTGGTCCTTTGCTTGAAGTAATGATTTTTTGTACTCTTATCTATATAAATATGATTAGTTCTAAGTGTAGTGTGGTACTTAGAGTGGTAACTATGTTGGCTATGGGATATTTGTGGCGGCATTGTTGCTATCAGGTTACCAAAAGGACTCCACTCGATCACCTTGATGCATTCAAACGGTATTTCGTGAAGGACATGTCAGTCTTGCTGCTACGCGAGCAGGTGAAATGGAAGCGAAGAGGAAAAGTTCATTTCGACCTGGTGTCGTATTGAGACAGTCCAGTCTGACCGGATGCGTCCCCGGCTGTTTTAAAGCTTTAATCTAATTGTGAGTTGTTTGTCCATCTGTCTGACGGTGGTGACGTTTTAGTTATGTTAACAGTAAGTAGGACTTGTTGAAATGGGAGTAGGTGTGTTTCAAGCACCCCTGCATGTATTCTCTCACAGCCTAGATTGCTGTTCAGTTCCAAAAAACCGATACTGTTAAAGTTACTGCACTTTACATTCCTGTTACATTTCGTGATTGAAGGCTATTTTTTCTCATAAGTTTGGCAGGATATGTATCCATTGTTAGCATGAGGTTATCCCGTCCCCCTTCCTTTCTAAATTTGTATAATAATTCACCTCTCAGTGGCATATATATGGAAGTAAATGATTGAGTCTCTTAACAAGTAACCTGATAAGAGACTAAAAATCAGCTTGAGTAAAATAAATACAGTTTTCTACTTAATTCTTCTTAATAATACAAAATTCCGGAGTAATTTCATGAAAATATTATTTAACGAAGGATGTAGGCTCCAACTTTTGGAACGAATTGGGGTATATCAGCGTTACTAGTACGCTCAGCTTGAAAAATATAATAGTACAACTATAAGCCCAGAAGTTAAAATGCTTGAAGAAACAAAAGCTTTTGTTTTTTAAACATAACGCTGTTAAAAATAGACAGTACTAAGACATAAGTCCAGGAAACTCTTTATTTTGTCCTTAAAAGTTTCAAATATGAGTCCAATTGAATTCGCATTTGTTTTATTTCACTATAGTTCAGGAAAACACATAGTGCGTTCATATTTATTTAATGTCATTAAAATGCTGAGCAGAAATGAAAAGCTCATATCATTAAAAATTGCATCAATTGACAACATAAAGGGTACAAGATATCATCAGTGTTGGAACAATGTTTCGATATTGTGGCTTGGGTCTGATGCAATGGATTAGGCTTTTAGTACATGTGTGTCTCGCGAAATGTAAGAAACAAATGTGAATTAAATTATGTAGCCGTCACTAAACACAGCATGTCCTATCATTTCTTATTTGATATTAAGCACATTTAGAAGTTTTTATTAAACCTCACATTACCATATGCATGTTGGTGTAATATAATCTGGATTGTACTTATCATAGCTTTTAACTCACGCATGTGACTAATTGCATTAAGCCAGTGTATGATTTATGTATGTTATTGGGATAATAATGTTTTGTGTATGTCTTGGTTGTACCGATGTGTGTATGTGTTGCATTGACATGCATTTTGACTGAGTGATACATGTAATAATATTGTTTATTTATTTATTTATTTATTTATATCTTTTGTGTGTGTTTTTGTGTGTTTTATTAATTGTTTTAAGTCATTGCATGACTTGTATGTGTAGCGTATGTCTTGGTTATACCAATGTATAGTGTACCAGTAGGTCTAGTACTTATGCGTGATGATTCACATGTATGTTCTGACAAGTTTGGTGTGTTCTATGTAAAAGTGTAGTATTTATGTGTAGAGTGTGTAAAAACATGATGTTTGTAAATCTTTTGTGTTCATGGAATGTTGTGATATTTACTTTAGTTTTGACGCACATCATTATATTGAATGGGGACGCCAGTAAATAAATAAACATGAAATCAAACTGTCCACTGTCATCAGCACTCGGAAGCCATCGAATGTACAGCGCACATCATCTCGGACGTGATACGATCATTGCCATTTTGGCCGAACTTTTTCACAGCCTGTGGGTCAAACTGCCGATGTAGTCAGATTCCACAGTTTCCATTTATTTTATATTCGAACATAATTTACTCCTAAACTAAATATTGTGCATCTAAAGCAATATGAAATTCGTTCGATTACCCTATATTTTCTGACCTGTTTATTGTTCATACGGCGGTAAATAGGCTTCCGGCGAACAAAATGTACCATTTTGATACATATTCATACACCTATCACGGCCGAGCTAAGTGATGACAGCCAAATAACGAGAAATCATGCGTGGTTTTGCCGATTGGTGTCACCAGAGAACGTTATCGATGTCGATCTTCTCGACTTAAACCGTTGGAAATGAGTATGGGTTCTTGCCTGAATTAGATTGAAATTAGAATCTGGTTCAATGAGAAATTATTTAAAATGAGCTAATATAAAGATTCTTGATTGAGGTTAGGCTAGGTCAGATTGTCTTTCCGAAATGATGATAAATTCGAATACAAGTCAACCTACACGCTATCGATATGTTAATGCTTTAGAGAGCAAGAATAAAATAAAATCGGGATTCGGGATAGGCGATTAATTACTCGCCTATTTTGGCCCACTACTCTTAAGGATGTCACATTGCTACCATGGCTACATGGAGTATTAGTTTAGACAGCCTGACAAGAAACTTGACTTGACCACCGCAATGGCAAAGCTATAAAGTCCAAACATCATTTAAATACAGCGCTACACATCCTCGGCTGTTGCAGGGTGCATCCAGGCACATAATCTACGTACGTTACGTGTTCATACCAAAAAGATGAAAACCCTGTGTAAAAGTTTCTAAAATCAAACCCACAGTTCATGTTTCTTTGTCTATACCTTCCGAATATTTTTCGAGACAATCATGATTATGCAATATTTTATTTATACTGACTTTATACACTCTATACCTTTGTTGTTAGTGAAAATAAGTCTTTAAATCTAAATATATTGCAGCTCTTACACAATCGTTGTTTAAGTTGAATTTAGCGTAGCGGTTTATCTTAATAAAAAAGTGTCTAATGTCAGAACCATATGTACTATATCCTTTGCCTTCAAACGTATACAGAACAAACATTATATAAAACTTGCCCTCTGTTGCTGGATTTCTTAACTTTTTGCAAGATAACGACTAATTAAACAACTGGCTGTTTTAAAACCACAACTATAGTAACAGACAAATTAAGAGAAGCTGAAACCGCTCTCAAACATATGCTACCAGCTTCTTAATGCCGCTGAAAGAAGAAAACATTAGAAGCTTCCAAAAATGTAATTGTCCTAAAAAGGATGACTAACTGGCCACGGTTGTCGTGTGTGCATGAACGCTTCTTCCTGAAGCTAAATTCTATATTTGATTGAGTACATTCCTGTAGCTTTAGGTAACAGCTTGGTATTCTACCTTCCTTGATTTTAAAAACTAAGCAGTCAAGGTCTGGTTGGACCCCCACGGTTCAAACTTAAACAACCCTGTTTTGCTTAGATTAAAAGATACATGTAAGTACTCAAAATTTATTTGGTGCAAAAAAGTTCCCAAGTGAACTGTTCACACCAGTAAAGAACCCCATCTGATCATATAGATTAGACTGAAATAATCTTGTTTAAGCGGCATTTAGAAGCTGGGTACATAACAAAAACATGACGACTGAGATGGATTTTCAACTTCTGGGTATATTGGTAACGTCATATTTATATTTATAGCCAAAACTTCAGTTTCTAAACAAATTAATATTCTAAAGTAAAACTGTCACAACGTCATTTTAATGTAACATCGTATCATTCTAACGTAGCCATAATGACAGTTTCTTAACAAATTAATAACCTATTCTTTTACTATTAAAGTATATTCTGTTGAGATTGGTAATCATTGCTTGAAAACAGTCTTAGCATCTAGGCCAAAACGTCGCTTATCAATATACCCAGTTGTTATGTTTTTGAGACTGAAATAAGTCAATCAGGTCATTGAGTATTCTCCCGCTTACGAGACCCAATAGATCTATTTTTTTGCAATCACCGTTGACACACTAAGGCACCCACCATTCATTATACAAGTCAGACAGTAGACAAAGTTCAATTCTACGGGAAAGCAGAGTTGGTATGGATAACAACTTCTTAATTTCTTAGACACAATGTTTCCATCTCATTATTGATATAGTTTTTAATTTCCAGTGAAGAACACTTGCGTTTTTC